>PITA01023781.1:0-27368 GCA_004023965.1 Spilogale gracilis
AAAAAAAAAAAAAAAAAGAATCCAGCTGTTTGTATCATTCTTAAAAGTAAATTTTCTACAAGATGTTCAAATGCACAGAGAAATAACATAAAGGGTACTGGCCCCTCAGTTAAGAATCCAGCTGTTTGTATCGTCACTAGCTATCAGGGAAATTCAAATCAAAACCACACTGAGATACCACCTTACACCAGTCAGAATGGCCAAAATTAACAAGTCAAGAAACAACAAGTGTTGGAGAGGCTGCAGAGAAAGGGGAACTCTCTTACACTGTTGGTGGGAATGCAAGCTGGTATAGCTGCTTTGGAAAACAGTGTGGAGATTCCTTAAAAAATTAAAAATACAGCTACCCTATGACCCTGCAATTGCACTACTGGGCATTCACCCCAAAGACACAGATGCAGTGAAAAGAAGGGCCATATGTACCCCAATGTTCATCGCAGCAATGGCCACAATCACCAAACTGTGGAAAGAGCCCATCAACAGATGAATGGATAAAGAAGATGTGGTACATATATACAGTGGAATACTACGCCTCCATCAGAAAGGATGAATATCCAACTTTTGTAGCAACATGGACTGGATTGGAAGAGATTATGCTGAGTGAAATAAGCCAAGTAGAGAAAGTCAAGTATCACATGGTTTCACTTATGTGCGGTGCATAAGGGGTAATATAGAAGACAGTAGGAGAAGGAAAGTAAATGGGAAGTAGGGTAATGCAGGGAAAGAAACGAAACAAGGGAGACTTTGGACACAGAAACAAACTGAGGGACTTGGAGGGATGGGGTGGGGAGATGGGAGAGCCTGGTGGTGGGTACTGAGGGCACCTATTGCACAGAGCACTGGGTGTGGGGAATGGGCAATGAATCTTGGAACACTGAAAAAAAAATTTAAGTAACAATAAAAATAAATAAAATTAAAAAAAAAAAAAAAAAAAGAATCCAGCTGTATGGTAGTCCCCCTGACCCAAGAGAGTACGCTCAAGACACTCAGTGGTTGCCTGAAACTGCATACTACCAAGCTCCGTATAAACTATGATTTTTCCTTACACACATAATGATAAAGAGTAATTTGTAAATGAGGCATGGTAAGAAATTAACAATTAATAAAATACAACAATCATAACACTACACTGTAATCCTAGTTATGTGAATGTGGTCTCTCTCAAAATCTCTTACTGCACAGTCCTCACCCTTCTTGGGATGACTGTGAGATACAATGCTGTTGCAGTGAGATAAAGTGATGTGAACGACGCAGGCATTGTGATGTAGCAAGAGGCTACAACAGACCTGGTAATTTCTCTGGAGGAGGAGCCCCACTTTCAGCTTCCAGATTGTGGTGACCGTGGATAACTGAAAACAAAGTAAGCAAAACTGCAGATAAGGGGGGACCACTGTATTTTCAAACACTCCCTAAAATGACATAGTCAGATATCAGGTTGGACCCAAGAGGACAGAGTTGTGAACATTCACCCTGCATGCAAACAGCATCCTGAAGGGAATGCTCCTTGATGGACTTGTCAGCAAACTCAGTTGAGTGTTGACCACACTCCCGGTTACACATAAAAACTCATCAAGTTGAGGTTTAGAAACAATTTCAAAGTAAACAGTCTGAAGATAATATGTGGATTTACTTTTCCAATTAGTAAAATACAGACTTTATGGATCATTTCATTACTGATTTTAGAGAACAAATCTTGGAGTAGAATCACTTTGTTTCTTGGCTTGAACCAAAATTTGTTTAAAAATAAATATACATTTCAGGGGCACCTGGGTGGCTCAGTTGGTTAAGCAACTGCCTTCGGCTCAGGTCATGATTCTGGAGACCCAGGATCGAGTCCCACATCAGGCTCCCTGCTCTGCGGGAAGCCTGCTTCTCCCTCTCTCACTCCCCCTGCTTGTGTTCCCTCTCTGGCTGTGTTTCTCTCTGTCAAATAAATAAAATCTTAAAAAAAAATAAATAAATAAAAATAAAAATAAAAATAAAAATAAATATACATTTCAAATATGTTCTAGATAAGGAGTGGTTATTTAAATATTATATATAAGCTTATTTACACCCTTCCATGTTCCACTGAAGCATTTTTCTTTTAGGTACACAGGAGACCACATCATTAAGGCTAATGGTGGTTTTATCTAGGAAAAAAAAAATAATATGTAAACACCAAGGAATACTTTTCAGCTTCTTGGAAAAACACAGAAGGGAAGAAAAATGATTCGACTTTTCAGTTCCAGTGGTTTTCATTTTTTTATGTAAGTTCGATGTTCAGATTTTTTTTTTTTTAAAGATTTTATTTATTTGACAGCGAGAGAGGGAACACAAGCAGGGGGAGTGAGAGAGGGAGAAGCAGGCTTCCTGCCGAGCAGGGAGCCCGATGTGGGACTCGATCCCGGGTCTCCGGGATCATGACCTGAGCCGAAGGCAGTTGCTTAACCAACTGAGCCACCCAGGCGTCCCTGATGTTCAGATTTTTATAGAACCTGAGTGAATAAAATGCAGAATCACTACTTTCTATTTAAAGCAAACTGGCTTTTTACATATATGACTTTGATTTACAAAAAAGAAAAAGAAAGACAAGAAATAGAAAGTAGGCCAGTAGGTCCTTCCAGCAGGTAGTCCCGCCTGAGGTGGGCAGGCCCCCTGGCCCAGCCTGGGAGCAGCTCTGCCCAGCGCCAGCTCACCTGCTGGGGCAGCCCAGGAAAACTTTGACTGCATTCGTGAGAAACTGGACCAATCCAATCATTAGGTTGCCTACAAGCATTGAAGGAACTAACAAATAGTAGCAACTCAGTGATTCTTTGTGGCTTATTTTTATTCTGAATCAATAACCTAGAAGTGAAGTTCCCCACAGCCCATCAGGCCTTCACGGGTCCATCTACTTCCCCAGGAACACCTACTGAAGGAAAGTGTTAAGGCAGCATGTGTTAAGATGTATCACTGCTTCTAAGAATAATTTGAAGGAGACAGTCTTGAAACCCAAGTTCAGAGGTGCTTACATTAAGTACTGATTTGATTACGCAACTATGAAGAGGTCTTTTGAATGCAAAACTGATTTTTAGCAAGTACAAGCTATTGAGACCAACATTTTGATATTATAAAAAGCAGGCTAAGTCGTAAGAATGTCTAAAAGTGGCTGAAAAACAAAGACTACATGCTTTTTCAGCCAAAGAATAAGCAGGAAGTGGAGTCAAACATGAACATACATCTCAGCAGAAAAGTGATAAACAGAAAGCCAAGTAGATAATCTGGCGAGGAGTAAAGAAACCCCACATTATGGCTTATGCTAACTTTCAAACAGAGTGAAAAAGTCACACTTTATAAGGGTAAACACAAATGCAATTAGGTGTATAGATCACCTCCAAAGAACCCATGACTGTTAGTCATGGGAGTCTTCTTAACTGTTAGAACTGATACTATGTGATCACTCTGATTCACCTTCAATTTCAGTAACTGACAGAAATTTCTCACCAAGACACTGATTTTGTATCCAAAATACTAATTTGTTGATGAGAATCATAAAACTAATTTCATGTTAACTTGCTCATTTATGAGATAGAAAACATACATTCCTTGATTCTGAAAAGGCCATTTACTATCTTACCCCACTGACTGGTCCTGAAAGCAGGAGAAAGGAGAAGGCATTTGGAATTGCATTAAAACAAAGTTTAGAACAATATAAAATAGGTGGAAAGAAAAATCAAAGGCTATTAATAAATATTCAGTCTACATGAAACACAGGAAAATAGGAGAAAATGCTGCAGGTCCTCTGCTGTACCACGGACAGACACAGTAGCCATGATCACTTCCTGGATTACTCTTTGGATCCTTAATCCAATTGGCCTTAATTGCTTATAAAGTGTGTGACACAATTAGGGAGGATTTGTCTTTAATTTAGCTCAGAAAGAAGCATGAATGGATGGAAACTCTAATCACAGACCACAGCAGATCATTAGCGCAATTAGGGACACAGTTTCCAGTCTTGCAAACCTTTCCCACAAACCACCTGCTAGCCTTTGGAGCCAGGCTTCAGACTCGCAAAAACTTTGGGGTTCTTAAGGGCAAGCGAGAGCTCATGGAGGAAGGAAATAAAGTGGGAGTCTCTTTCCGATTTCTTTGATTCAAAGATGACAACAATGGTAAAGTGAGGTTCTGGGCGGGTTAGGAAGTAGGTGCTCTGAACTTTGTCATCATAGAAGTGAACCACCTTCTCCAAGCTGTTCAGTTCGGACATGCGGTCTGTCATGATCATGATGACATTGGGCCAGTGCATGACAGGTCTGTCACTGGGCAGAGACACCACAGCTGGATACTGATCCACACCCTTAGGAGCCTCTCTGTAGGAATGGGGGTGGTGATAGCCGTGACCCTGAAAGCTCTCAGAACCTCGGTTGTCAAAGATTAAGGACACATTGGCAGCATCATACTTCCTGATGAAGCTGGAAATCTTTCCAAAGAAGTCTGGGTTGGCTTTTGCCGTCAGCGTTTTCATTTCTGAAGCAGTTGTTTGTCGGCTCAGTGTCTCGTGGAAGTAAAAGCTAAACTTGGCAAGAAGCATGTTTTTCAGTTTCATCAGCCAGAGGAAAAGGTGTGGGGGCTGAACGGCCTTCTGAGACTGCCCTCCAAACAGATGTTTCTTGGTCTCCCGCTGCTTTTCAAAGATCTGGCCCCAAGTCTGCAGCTTGGTGTGAGCACTGTGCAAGTTCACCAGAGACGGGAGGAACTTCCACTCCGAGACCTGAGCCTGGGCCTTCAGGAGATGACTCAGGACATCCACTTCCAGCTGGAAACTGCTTTCCAAGGGACTGAGGATGGGGTGGTGAAATCTAGAGGGGAAGGGAAATTAACAGAAATAAGTGGAAATGTAACTCCACGTGGACATTTTCAACCCTCAAAGCAACACACTGTGGCCAGAGAAATAATACTACGTTTGGGGACAGGGAAAGGAAAGACTGAAGGGCTTCATGTCAGTTCATTTAAAAAGTTGGTCTGGGGTGCAGGTCAGTTAAGGGTCTGACTCTTGATCTCAGCATCATGATCTCAAGCCTCACACTGTAGGCTCCATGCCGAGGGCGGATCATTCATTAATAAATTATTTATTTATCTTAAAAATAAACAATAAAGGGGCGCCTGGGTGGCTCAGTTGGTTGAGCGACTGCCTTCGGCTCAGGTCATGATCCCGGAGGCCCGGGATCGAGTCCCACATCGGGCTCCCTGCTCGGCAGGAAGTCTGCTTCTCCCTCTCTCACTCCCACTGCTTGTGTTCCCTCTCTGGCTGTGTTTCTCTCTGTCAAATAAATAAAACATCTTTAAAAAAAATAAAAAAATAAACAATAAAGTTAAAAGTAAATAAAAAGTTGTTCTGACATAATTTCACCATCTCAGAATTATGTTAGCATCATATCCTCCTACGGAAATCGCCTGACATTGAAACAAAGAATGAGAATAGTGGTTACCTTCCTTTCAAATACAAAGAAATTAAATTAGCTATACTTTTTTCTGAGCCTATTTTATTTATTCTGGAAGTTGTATAACAATAATCAAAACAAGGCATCCTTTTTTCAAGATGTGGTCCAGAGGACGCAGAGGGGAAAAAAAAGGTCACTAAAATATCTCTTAATGTGTATGTAACATATGTAAACTTATTTAACGTTCATAGTAACTCCACAGGTATTATGGTAACTCCATAAGGTAAACCCTTATTCAATCCTAGTACCCAAATGTTCTTCATATTTAATCGCACCTAAAAAACAAAATGGTTTTAATAAATAGCAAATATCTAACATTTCAACATTTTTAATCGCACCTAATAAATAACAAATATCTAACATTTCAACATTTATATGTTTTATTTTACTTTATTTTATTTTTTTAACATTTATGTTTTAAATTGGATTCCTACTCACTAAATTAATTTTATGACTTATGGATTGCTACTTAATATTTCTGAAACATTTTTTCTAATTTGCTGGTAACAGTAATATTAGGAGGGGAGAGGATGTGGGAGTATCTCCCTTCCAGGAAGGGGGAGCGGAAGGCCAAGTGCAGAGACCCTGAGGGAGAGGACCTTCTTTCTGATGTTTCAAGTCTCCTCTTCAGAGTCATTTCCTTAGAGATATCTTCTCTGTTCGCCTCCAGACTGAGTCAGGTGACCCCAATCATATCCTCTAGTTTCGTAACACCTGTCTTCCACTTGAGTAGCTTCATCACAGAATTTATCAGACAAACTGAGACATATGGTCACCTTGGCTTTGAGCTCCTCCCTGAGGATAAGTAAAAGCTGCCTACTCCCTTCGTTCCCTTATCTCTAGAACATAGGGCACATACTGGAAATTGAGTAGAGATTCAGTAAACATAGCAACCAACTATGTAAAGATTTGAATCCTACTTTATGCCTCATTGATTCTGTTGTTTGTGATTTAAATCAAATTCTGTAGCAGTGGCTAAGGAGAGTCTCCGTATATGGACCACTGAGCGCTTTCTCATCTGGGCTGTTGCCTCTGAGAAATGCCTGGGGGGGCTGAGTATCTGCCTGGACTGGGGCACCCTCCTTCTCAAGGAGCCAACACCAACCCCTCAAACTCTTCCCAAAGACCTGAAGCATCTGCAGGTGGCCCTGTTTTAAATAGGTGGGCAGGCGGCGCCTGGGTGGCTCAGTTGGTTAAGCGACTGCCTTCGGCTCAGGTCATGATCCCGGAGACCGGAGATCGAGCCCCACATCGGGCTCCCTGCTCAGCGGGAAGCCTGCTTCTCCCTCTCTCACTCCCCCTGCTTGTGTTCCCTCTCTCGCTGGGTTTCTCTCTGTCAAATAAATAAAATCTTTAAAAAAAAAAAAATAAATAAAATAAAATAAATAGGTGGGCAGGATCAAGCATTTACTGAGCATATCTTATGCCCCAGGCACCATGGAAGATGAGTCATAAGCCTGAACCCATGTAGGCTAATTGCCTTGCTGTCAACAAGACAAAATCTTCTCATATGGCTGTTTTGGCCCCAGCTGAAGAGGAAAGTGCTGGTTATCAATGAAAAAGTTAAGACAAAAAATCATCACAAATATAGGTGGAGTTAAAAAATCCATTTAAACATTAGTTAGAGGGATTATTAAACTTTAATTAGAGGGCCCATACTAGGTTAGATATTGTAAGATAGAAACTCATTATCATGTGATAAGGATATAATTTCATGACCACACATTATTTTTTTTCTATTACCAGCATTTTACCTTTAATATCCTTCAAGAGAGGGAAGACAAAACATGGGTGGAAGGTCTCTAATAGTACATTCAAAGAATCAGAAAGATAGGGGATGCCTCGGTGGCTCAGTCAGTTAAGCGTCCAACTCTTGATTTCAGCTTAGGTCATGATCTCAGAGTCATGAGATCGAGCCCCACATCAGACTTTGCTCTCAGCAGGGAGTCTGCTTGAAGATTCTCTCCCTCTATACCTCCCCCTACTTGCTGTCTCTCGCACTCTCTGCCTCTCTAAAATAAATAAATAAATCTTTTTAAAAAATCAGAAAGATAAACTAGATTTCAAATCCTCTTAGCTCATGTGTTTAATTGATTAACTACTTTGGACTCTTCAAACATTACGTGCTCTGAAATAAACATTAAGAATGTCTAATACAGGGATACCTGGGTGGCTCAGTCAGTTAAGTGACTGCCTTCGACTCAAGTCGTGATCCCAGGGTCCTAGGATTGAGTCCCACATTAGGCTCCTTACTCAGCAGGGAGCCTGCTTCTCCCTCTCCCTCTGCCACTCCCCCTACTGTGTGCTCTCTCTCTCTCTCTGACAAATAAATAAAATCTTTTTAAAAAGAAAAAAGAAAGTCCAATACACATGCACACACACTACTACAGCATGTTTCAAAATCTTTGAATTGTAAGAAATGCTTCTACCACCTTGGCCTTTAGGCCCTTTGACACTTAACAACCATAAACCATCACAAGATTCTGTAAGGATGGGTATCAAGAAAATTGCCAAGGAACTTGGAACACAGTATGCCTTCAATAACAGGAAAACGGTATGAGATTGAAGAAAATTCTACCGCAAATAACAATACTCTACGTTATTTTTCTGCTTCATTGGAAATCATCATTTATATCCAACATTCTCCTTGAAAGAACACGAATTCTCTGCACAGATCTTCAGAAAGAATTCTGAACAAGCTCTTCCATAAACATATACTAAAAGTGTTTAGATGTTCAACATTTATTAGGATGAATGTGAATGCCGAAGCTATTTTTCATTCTTAAGAGCTAAAAATTCATGTTAATGTTATTCTGCCAAGACCTTGAGATTAGCATTATGATGTATCATTTCCCTATTTCCATTCTGCTCTGTGCCTCATACCCATTTACAACTCACACCATAGGGGGATCTGTTAAATTGTTGTAATCCAAAAATACACACCTCAAACATGGCAGGAAGCTTGGAGAGTCTGCATTCAGAATAAATTGACAACTATTTGCAGAGAACATCTGCTCTTAAAAAGCCAAAAGAAAGAAAGGAGGGTGGAGAGAGAGAGAGAGAGAACTCTCTCCACAAATCCACATCAAGGAGTTCCTTCTGAAAGAAGTATCCAGATCCCATGCCTGTAAGAAGTCAGATTAAAACAAATAGGTAGCGCACGGTGAATGTACTAAATGCCCCAGAACTACACGCTTAAAAATGGTAAATTTTGTGTTATGTATATTTTACCACAATAAAAAAAAAACTACAGTCTCTTCTCATATAAAATTTTTACTAGTTTTTAGACACAAATACATGGAAGATATAAAGATGCATTAGCCAAAGGTTTGCCTTACAGGGACTTACCAAGGTAGAAGGAAGTACATATAACGGATACAAGTTGGAAGTTAACACATCTCTTACGAGAGGTACAAAATAAGATCAGATTTTAAATTTTTTTTTTTAAAGATTTTATTTATTTGACAGAGAGAAACACAGCCAGAGAGGGAACACAAGCAGAGGGAGTGAGAGGGAGAAGCAGGCTTCCCGCCGAGCAGGGAGCCCGATGTGGGACTTGATCCCGGGTCTCTGGGATCATGACCTGAGCCGAAGGCAGTCGCTTAACCAACTGAGCCACCCAGGCGCCCAAGATCAGATTTTAGATAAGGCAATTTCTTTTGGTTAAAAGATTATGCGGGCCATAGGGAGACAGAATTTGAATTGAGCCATACAACTTCAAAAGCAGCTAGGATTCGGCTATGTAAAGGGGAGGGCTTAAATTTCTGGCTGCATTCTTAATCACCCCGGATTCCAGACACTGCATGTGACTCTGTAGGTACCCCCCCGCCCCAGATGTAGACTACTTCCCCAACCCTGGACTACAGACTGGGTCATGTGCCTCTCTCTGGTCAAGGGGATGTTAACAGATCTGATGCTGAAAATGAGCTTGGTTGGGTTTGTTCTTTTGCACTTGGGCCAGAGCCAGTGGGTGGCTGGCTCCCCACTAAGCTTGGCTCGGAAGGAACAGACCAAGCCCAGAGTACATGGTACTAAGCCATGCCCAATGAGACCAAGAGTGTTAAAGAGAGCTACTCAGCTAAGCCAGGCCTGTCAGGCCCACCTGCAGCACCCTTATGAGCCTGCACGTGGGTACCATAGGGCGGTCTGTTATACAGAAGGACTGTAGCAGCAGCAACTGATACATGATATGACGATGTGATGGGCTTCAGAACATACTACCCCGAAATATGGCATCTTGGTATACTGACTATTTTAAGCTGAATGAATTTGAAAAATCAGTGCAGGAAAGATTTCCTGACCCTCCCCTGAATCAGGTCATAAAACCCTCAGGAGAGACGTGCCTTTTCCCCTAGCTAAGGAAGGAAGCATCCTCAGCTCCAAACACAAGGGACACAGAGAGGAATCTGAAAGAACAGGCTTTGCCACTTCCCCTAGCTTGGACACTAGCTCAGACCCTTTTTCATCCTGGCACATTTCCCCCACAACTCTTGCATCTTCAAATAGACTTGGCTGAATTAAAAATATAGGTTTAACAGCTTCTTAGGCTCTTCTTTATTTTATGAAGGCTTCCCTGACAAGCAAAACTTACATTAAATTACTGGTATGTTTTTCTCTTGGTAATTTGTCTGTTGTTAAAGCACCTCCTCCCCCCCACTGTTGAGTTTAGAAGGGTAGAAGAAAAGGTATTTTTCAAGGACATTCTAGGCAGAACAAATAATGAACCACAGTAGGAAATGGCAGATACTTATGGGGAGCACATTAGATTATGGATTGTTTTTCAGCTTCTGCCTAAAATCCTCAAAACTTTCTCTTTGAAGCTTCTTTCTTTTTACTAAGAGTTTGGGTACAATTTAAAGCATTTGATGGGCCTTAAATAAATGTGAAAAGATAGGCTGGGGCAAGATCACAGAAGGCCTTCAACCGTCATTGTTACAACTCAGACATGCTGAGTACCTAGAGTAGACTGTGTCCCACAGAAATGGCACTCTGGTTGGTCTTGCTTATGAAATTTTCAGTGGGCGGAAATGTCACCTTGTTGAACTATATACACACAACTAACTGTTAACTTTACTTACTTATCATCACAAATCTTTTCTTGAAGGAAAAAGGGCACACAAGGCCTAAATAAATCGCAGTTCTGCCCCTGGTGAGAACCCTGTCATCTGGAGCATTCAGATTAAAAAAACTGTGCTCCCTAAAATGGAAACAAAAACTTTATGTAACTCAATTTTTAAAAGTGTTCTTTGGGGTGCCTGGCTGGCTTAGTCGGTGGAGAGTGTAACTCTTGGTCCAGGGTTGTAAGTTTGAGTCTCACACTGGGTGTAGAGATTACTTAAAAGTAAAATTGTTTTTTTAAGATTTTATTTACTTATTTGACAGAGAGAGAGAACACAAGTAGGCAGAGAGACAGCCAGAGAGAGAGGAGGAAGCAGGCTCCCTGCCAAGCAGAGAGCATGATGCGGGCCTCAATCCCAGGACACTGGGATCATGACCTGAGCCGAAGGCAGAGGCTTTAACCCACTGAGCTACCCAGGCGCCCTTAAAAGTAAAATTTTAAAAAAAGAAAAGAAAAACTTCTTTAAAATCTATCTGTAAAATCATGGTTAAAGGATATAAGTCACTTAATGGGATATTATTGCCCCATGAGAGGGATTTTTTTTTTTAAGATGTATTATTTGGGAGAGAGCACACACACTGGCACGTGGTGGGAGGCGGAGAGTCATAAGGGATCTCCTGCCCAGTGCGGAGCCTGATGCAGGGGTAGGGGCAATCTTACAACCTAGTTGTGAGATCATGACCTGAGCTGAAACCGAATCCAATGCCCAACCGACTGCACCACCCTGGTGCCCCCATCAGAGGGATTTTTAAAAGCTGTTTGCAACGAATAAATATTTACTTACTTCTTTAAAAGAATTACTTCTTAAAATTATACTCTTGACTTGGAGAGTAAATAGTTTGCATTTTGCATTTATAACCCACCTTCCAGCTTTGTTTAACTATGAAATAGAAAAATTAACTAGAATCTTCTTTTATGCCCACTGTACAAAAGAGGTAAGTAAATTCAAAATGATTTCTACAGAATCAAAAAATGTCCCATTGGTGTTTCCTTGAGAAAGAAAACAAGACCAAAAAAAAAAAAAAAAAAAAACCCACCAAATTCTACCTCTCCTCAGGAGTATTCAAGGAACAGCAGACATCCTGATCCTATAGGAGCTAAATTTGTATCTTTCCTTCTAAAGGCACACAATAAAAACTTGTATGATTAATGTTAATTATTCAATTCAAAATGCAGCATCACAATGATTGTGGTTCCTAAGTAATGATTTACATTTGCTTACTAATGTAATATGTCTGTCAAAAGAGGAAACCATTAATACCACTCTACTCTGAACACAACTGCCTTCCAAAGGAAAAAACAAAACAAGGTTCCCATTTCATCTCTGAAAGCAGACTGGACCTTACAATAACTCACACAGAATCTGAATCTCAAATCAGGGCCACTCCAAGATATGCATCATGCTTGCTAATTTTTTTTTACTACAAAAGCATTTAATCATTTGAGGGCACCTAGGTGGCTCAGTGGGTTAAAGCCTCTGCCTTCAGCTCAGGTCATGATCTCAGGGTCCCAGGATCAAGGCCTGCCTCAGGCTCTCTGCTCAGCAGGGAGCTGCTTCCTCCTCTTTCTCTGCCTGCCTCTCTGCCTATTTGTGATCTCTCCCTCTGTCAAATAAATAAATAAAATCTTTAAAAAAAAAAAGCATTTAACAATTTGAAAGATGAAAGATTCACATAATACAGAAGTGTCCTGACATTGATCAGATATATTGGGGCAAATAAATATTTCCTGAAAGATAACTTGGATCCTTTGGGGAAAGGATTAACTCTTTCAATACAAAAGATTACAAAATATTAATTACTTCTCTAGAACACTGGAACCATGAAAGAAATATGTTTGGCATAGCCGAGATGCCAAATCAAAGGTCTACAGAAAAGGAGGAGGACGACGAGGGGAAGAAGAAGAAAGGTCTACAGAAAAAAGGTTATTATCCTGGCAAAAGGCAAAGTATGTTAATTCACACCTAAAATAATTCCACATTTTCCCCCCAATCAATATATTATACAGAATTTCAACTTTTCAGAATTTTTTAACTAAGAAATTTATGTTCAAATAGTTTCTAATTAAGATAATTTTTAGGGTTGGATGTATCTCTAATCAGTAATTCCCTATTAATTAGACAAAGGCAGCACAGGTGGAAAAAAGAGACAGATGAAAACACCTTGACCTTGGTGGTACTGCCCCCTGGCTCCATCCATTCCATCAGTGTCCCCCCAGTACCTGGGATAGCCAAGTACTGCCCTAAGGGCTTCATGAATGAAAGCTGGGCTTTTGCAGAAAATGGAAGAAATTCTCAAAGGTCTGGGAAACTGGGAAGTTTCAAAGGAGGTGCAAAAAGGATAGATCACAAATCTAATAAAATAAAAATGAAAAATTAAATAGTAATAATCATTCCTACGAGACATACTCACGCACATGCATACACACACTGTTAATCCCCAGTGTTGGCACTTTTATTTATCTAAACAATTTTTTCATGGAGACTCTTTTCTTTTCTTTTTTTTAAGATTTTATTTATATGACAGAGAGGGAGCAATCACAAGCAGGCAGAGAGGCAGGCAGAGAAAGAAAGGAGGAAGCAGGCTCCCTGCTGAGCAGAAAGCCTGATGCAGGCCTCAATCCCAGGACCCTGAGATCATGATCTGAGCTGAAGGCAGAAGTTTTAACCCACTGAGCCACCCAGGCGCCCTCATGGAGACTTTTCAATATCACAGGGAACTTTTAAAACATACAGGTTTCTGGGCACCCAAATGAGAATCACTAAATCTTACCCTCTGGGGAAAGAAGGGCAGGGTGAGGGCAAGAGGCAAGTATGGTTCTTGTTTTAAGCTTCCCAAATAGTTCAGTAAACCACTGTCATGTTAGCATTTGGGAATCACCACATGAGATCTCTTCCCTTTGAGAATCATATCTCCAGCTGTATTTTTGTTTTTAGATTTCCAAAAAATTATTTTATTCAAAAGCATGTATAAATCAGGTTTGAGGAAGAAATAAAATAGTCCTAAACATAGAAAAAAAAATTTTTTTTGAAAGATTTTATTTATTTGACAGAGAGAAACACAGCCAGAGAGGGAACACAAGCAGGGGGAGTGAGAGAGGGAGAAGCAGGCTTCCTGCTGAGCAGGGAGCCCGATGTGGGACTTGATCCCGGGTCTCCGGGATCATGACCTGAGCCGAAGGCAATCGCCCAACCAACTGCGCCAACCAGGCGCCCCCTAAACATAGAAAATTTTTAACGTGTAAAATTTGTTTAGAAAAAAAAAGAAAACGTGAATATATGCACAGATTATCTCTCAAGAATGATAGAAAGAACTTGCTAAAACAACATTCATTACCTCTTAGGAAAGGAATTAAGTAGATAAAGAAAAGGGGTACTTTTCACTATGTATTCTTTCATATTTTATAAATTTTGAGCCATATTAATGTATTACCCAGTAAAAATAGATAAAAATTTAGAATATATCGTCAAAACAGAAAATACATGACAATAAAAAATAATACACAGGACATTTTGGAGACAATTGGGAAAATCTGAATATAAACTATTTATTGCTGATGGGACAATATAATCAGTGCTAAATTTCCTGAGTGCTACAGGTTTGGACAATTCTTAGAAGATACAATCTGAGTATTTAGGGGTAGAGTATCATGATGTTTGCATCTGACTTCCAAACAATGCAGGGAGGTGGGGATAAAATTATATACAGAGGGAGACAAAGTAAACATGGCAACATTTTAATATGAGTCCAGGGTAAGGATGTTTGTGTGTTCGTTGCATAGCTGTGTTTCTTTTTTAATAATAGCTCTACTACTTAATTCATATACATAAAGTCTACTCTTTTAATGTATAGAATTCAGTGGTTTTTAGTATAGTCACAGTCGTGCAACCATCACCACTCTATAATTTGATAACAGTCTCATGACTCCCTAGAAAGAAACCCCGTGCCCAGGAGCAGTCACTCCCCATTCTCACCTTCCCCCCAGTCCCTGACAAATATTTTCTAAGTCTGTAATTTGTGTTCATGACTTTGCCTCTTCTGGACATTTCCTATAACTGGAATGATACAATATGTGGATCTTTTGTGACTGGTTTCTTTCCGGGTCCATGCACGTTGTAGCATGCATCAATACTTCACTCCTTTCTACAGCTGAATAATAAGAGGCAATACTTCTCAAATACCTTGCCTATTTTTTTTGGCTCAGGAAGTGAGCAATACATTAGAGTCAGGCTCATTTTTTTTTCAAGTAAAAGTAGCAATTTCCTTGAAATACAAGTTTTCCAGCTGATCAACATCTTTTTTAAAAAAAATTAAACTGGCTATAAATAGCATTTGACTATTAAAAAAAATTTAAGTATGCCCTCCTCAAAAGCACAGATGCCTGTCTCCACTAAGAAAGTTGAAAACAAAAACCAAAACTATGCCACAGGTGCTGAAAGCAATTATGAAGAAGTTTCTAAGACATGATAAGTAATGGTTACATCCAAGGACTAAGTGGATAACTCACCAAGGCGATTATTTTGAAAAAGGACATTTATTTGAATAATGGTTTGTAAAAAAAAAACAAAAAACAAAAAACAAAACCCACAGTATTTTATATACAATTCTGCCCTTGTGTGAACTCTTTTATAAGCAGCGAAGTCAGTTATGACACATCTTTTAAGGATTGCTTCATTCTTGGTATTTGGCTATTGCTTAGAGAAGTATCCACCCAGCATGGTGTTGATGAAGCCCAAAGAAGGTACCTGTTGCTTAATTAATATGTATAAAATGTAAAATAACTATTTCTCCCTTCACAGGCATTTCATCATAGATTTTCTTCATGGGAGTGTGGGGAGGGAGCTGTGTGTGTGTGTGTGTGTGTGTGTGTGTGTGTGTGTGTGTGAGAGAGAGAGAGAGAGAGAGAGAGAGAGGGAGAGAGAGACTACTCTGTGTGTCCCTCCCTCCCTCCTCACCTACACTCACCTAGAGCTGTATTTCTTGAGGATGGTGTCCAAAAGGCCAACGAGCTCCTCGGCGTTGATGAACTTCTGTGGGCTGAGGGTGTACATCTTCTCATAGAAGTCTGCGATCTCCATCCGGGCCTGAACGAAGAAGCAGAGCTGCTCTGACAGGTGGGAAAGCAGTTCCTCCACATGGGGGACGGTCCCACCCAGTGCGCCCCGGGCAGTCACCACCTTCTTCAGCTCGTTGTGCAGGGATGTGTAGATGGTTCGGATGGAATCCTTCCGACTGAAGAAGGACTGGCCCCCTGGGAGGGAGGCAAATGACATTAGCGCATGGCAAGTAAAGAAGAGAAACCAGAAGGACCAAACACCTCCCAGCATCCAAAAGGAAAGGAGTAGAGTCTGCTGAGCTCAGGGAGTTCTTATCATCTACCATATTCTTTAACTCCTGTGATTGGAATTTAAATATTTTATAATTCATAATTTCACTGAAGTATAAGAAATGAATGTCTGGTGCAACTCATTAGGTCTGCACAACAGGCCTGGGTCTGATTTCCTTACCCAGGCATTGATTCTCCCTTACCCCCCTTCAATGTGGATGCGTATTTATTTCAGAGGATAACTGACCTAGCAGGTAACATCAACCTGGATCTAAATAGTCTTCCTATCCCATACATGCATTTACAACAAAACAGAATACCAGCTTGGAGAAACACTGTTGTTATTCCTGACAGATCAGAAAATCGTATTTCTGCATCAGTGTTGTATTTTCCTTTGACTCTTATCTTTTAAGCCATACCAGAAAATGGAAAATATATATATGTGTATCTCCCTTACACAGGAACGCAGACTACTGGGATCCCAGCAGAAAAAAGGAAATCTCTAGTATTTTTTTTTTAAAGTAAGTTCTACGCCCAACATGGGGCTTGAAGTCACAACCCTGAGATCAAGAGTTGCACGCTCCTCCCAATGAGCCCACTAGGCACCCAGAAATCTTAGTACTCTTGACAAGGTTGACACTATAGGTTATAGCAAAATAAGCACCACGTTGTGAATGATTAAGGGCAGGAAGCAATTATAAATAACTGTTGCTGTAACTCAGGGGTTCCAAAGGAAATCAGAAAAAAAAAAAATCAACTACATCTCTTTCAACAGTTAAAAAGGATCAAGTGGCATAGACATCATTTCCTTGCTTTGTATTAATACATGATCAACTCTATTTCTAATAATTATTGAGCTTTGTAGATGTTTTTGTAGATATTTTCTGTGTAGATGTTTTCTTAAGCAGTTCTGCCCCCACTAAAGAAAGGATCATAGGCAAGACATTAAGAGAATGAAAAGAAACAGGGCAGGTTTAAAATGTAATTCTTAGAAATATATAAAAACCTCAGAGATGGATGACAGTTTCAATTTTCTATTGATATACACAGAATGCTTTCATGAATAAACTTACTACTATTCTAAACACATGAAGGCATTTGTAAAACATCCTCTTAGCAAATAAAACATGTCACAATGTTCTTTTTAGTTCATGGCCAGTTTATATTTCAAGAAATGACTCTTACAGCCTTTCCTATTACTGTGACCACCTTGTCCCAGTCTACCCAGGACTTTCTAGGTTTTGGCACTGAAAGCCTAGCTTCTCAGAAAACCAGACTCAGTCCCACGTCCTGGAAACACCCCCAGCACTGGGCAAACCTAGGCGGTTGGTCACCCTTCTTATTCCACAAACTATCGTTACTTTTAATTTTTTTTCTGCAGTATACTGCCTAAACAAAGTAACCAGCATTCAAATAATTTCTCCTACAAATAGCAAAAACCATGTGGTGCAGTTGGTTGGACCCCAACACTCACATCCCACCCAGGACTGTATGCTGGAGGGTTTGCCCTTCTTCCCTGCCTATTTTCAGTCTAACCTTGCAGATTTTGTGAAGTAATAGTATGGAATAAATAGACCCCTGGGCCCAAGTTTAGAGAAAAAAAATCTCTTAGGTTAGGTCTGTAACAAGAGTACCATGCAAAATCCATGGGGTGCCTGGTTGGCTTAGTCAGTGAAGCATGCAACTCTTGATGTCAGGGTTGTGAGTGTGAGCCCCACATTGGGTGTACAGATTACATAAAAATAAAATCTTAAAAAAAAAACTAAAAGCTCTGGAAGTCTGCCCGACTCAGTTCCAAATTCCAGCTTCTGAACTTAGACACTGTGTGATATAACAATGGCTTAGCCACTTTGAGCCTTAGTTGCTTTTTTTTTTTTTTTAAAGATTTTATTTATTTGACAGAGAGAAACACAGCCAGAGAGGGAACACAAGCAGGGGGAGTGAGAGAGGGAGAAGCAGACTTCCCGCCGAGCAGGGAGTCTGATGTGGGACTCAATCCCAGGTCTCTGGGATCATGACCTGAGCCGAAGGCAGTCGCTTAACCAACTGAGCCACCCAGGCGCCCCCTTAGTTGCTGTTTTTAACATGAAACTAGTAATAGTACTAAGAAGACAAAAATGACATACCATTTGGTATGTAATGTGCCTGGAGCAAGGTGCATATTCCATAACACTAATCCCTTTTCCTTCCATTTATAAGTGAAGTAAGAAAACTCTAAGTGCTACCTAATTGGGCTTCTCAAACTATAGTAAACTGGGAGCTTCATGTACTATAAAAAAGAATAGCTACCTATGTGACAGCTAGCTAGCTAGGTGGCCTCAACTGTGTTCTCACCTCTGCCATTAACAGGGTGGCCTTGGTGACAGTTTTAATTTTGGGTGAAGAAGGAATACCTTTCCTCATCAGATAACCCTTATCTGAGGGAGTCGAAACACAAAAAATACCCTGAAAAGTTTATCAATAAACATCAATCACTAGTATGTGAAACAAAGTGACATTACAGGGAAGGGAGATCGACCACTAATGCATTTCTTCTAAACAGGTCTCTTTTCTCAAAGCTCTCAGGAGCACAAGTCTACTTGTTGACTACCTTGGTTAGGAATAGCCAATGGTGACCGGCTTTCCTTCTTACTGGGAAACAAGGAAGGAGAGATACCAGACGTATCCCTCTTTAAAATTTTTTGGATTTATAAAATATGATTATTTTGAATTATTTCCAGAAGGTTCTATGTATTGAATTGTCATTATTTCTCAAGATTTCAACAGTCCATCTCACATGATGAAATTTCAAGTAAAAAGTATACTAAAGGAGTATGTAAAATGTCTAATTGAGTATTTTATCCCACAACTTCTTGTTAATGATAATTTATAAACACCAGTTCTGAAGTCATTTTCTACCACGCTAAAATTCTAGCAACCAGAGGTTGAGAAGACTCTCCAGTAATGAAACTTTAAAAAAGAGAAAGTATGACCTAAAAACCTCCAAAGGTATTGAGATGGCATATTTTTATCACTGATCCTTCCCCAAACAGGTATATTCTCCCCTCAAAGTTAAGAGAAAGCTCCAAGGTAAGAGGTCTACCCAGAGTTTTTCAGAACTGAGCCAATACAGGAACAGAAAGCTCCCTGTCAGGTCTGTCTTTTGCCTAAAGTGTTTGCCCACACATGCATCTATAATCAGGATTCACTGCCAAGGTTTCTGATAAATACCAATCACAAGAGTGAGGTCAGAAAGACTCGCTTTTTGAACCATGTTTTACATGTTTAAAAATACACATAAAACTTTTTGTTTTGCTCTTTAAAAAAATACATTCTAATTAGCAAAGTATCTGAAGAACATGGGAATGCCTTAAGTGGCAATACAAAAATTTCTCCACAAGATTTTAAGAAAAGAGTCACAAAGTCATAAGCATGTTATGACTGTTATGAATATCACAAATATTCCAGTATCAAAAAACTGTAAGATGCAAAGTTAAAATTTAAAATCTGGAACCTACATTTACTGTACATGTGAATAAGTTAATGAGCATTAAAGTTAAACATGCCACTTTCAGAACATTCACTCAGAAGTCACAGATCACCTGGGAGCTTGAGTCATGCCAGGGCATGTTTCATGGTGTAAATTGCTTTTGAATCAATTTCAAGGTGCAGCCATCAGGCTCATCCATGTAAGCTGGGGGTCTATCCAGGACTAATCACTTTACATAAGAAGGGCCATTTCACAGAACTCAAGGCAGAGACAGTGATGATTTCACACGTGCTCTTACACACAGGGCAGCCACACAGGGCAGTCGTTTACCTGACACCAGACACATACAACTTACACTAGTGGAGCAGATTTTTAAACTGGAATCCATCAACAGACTTTAGGAAATTCAACTGAACCCTCACAGATTAAATGCAAAATTGTATTACCCATATATTTTCCATACATGTCCATGAGTTTCATCAAATTCTCATAGATAAGCTTAAATAAAGAATCATGACACTGGGATCAATCACCATTCTTCATGAGGTGACGGAATCTAAAAACAACTAAAATGCCAGAAAATTATCCTTCGATTTTATAGCCAGAATCCTCCCCATTTCCAAATACACCTGACCCCTGAACAATGCCAGGAGTGGTGGAGGGGATGGTAGAGAGCTGGCCTCCCCCAGCAGTCAAAAATTTCAATATAAATTTTGACTCCCCCAAAAATTAATTACTAATACCTTATTGTCGAGTGGATGCCTTACTGATAATATAAACAGTAGATTAACATGTATATGTTACATGTATTATATACTGTATTCTTACAGTAAGGTAAGCTCGAGAAAAGAAAATGTTAAGATAACCGTGAAGGTAAAGTATCCTTGGCTCATGGCAGTTCAAACCCCCTATTGTTCCAGGGTCAACTGTATATACAAAGTATTTTTAAATTATAATACATACACCAATTTTTTAAATAAATCATATGGATAAAAACAAAATCTGCCAGTTCAAAGGCAGGTATTCTGGTTTGAGACCTGTCACCTACCCACACAAGTATGCATAGACAATTTGCTAATCTATAGAAAGGGAAATAATGACTCTGCGACAGCAATTGCAAATTTGTGAAAAGTGCCACTGTAAAAAGGAGTGGAAAAAATACACAAGGTGATTCTATCTGAGCACTTTTGCCAGTAAACCAACGTATTGAACAAGTTATTATTTGAACAGCTAAGGCAGAAGTTAAGATCTCAGAAAGCCCTGCCCTTTGGGTATTTACTGAAAGTAATATGTACATGACCACCTTCAGGCCATATAAAGAAACTGGGAGCTAAAAATCAAAATGGAATCCGCACTCAATTTTACCTTTCTATTCTTTTTTGCATATGTGTTCTTCATTCATACCAGATCCTGTGCTTCTCATAATTGAAGGGTCTAAAAGTAGGCCAAAATACTAACTTTGAAAGCTCTGGGATTCATATTGACTGTTGGTAATTATAAGTAGTAATACTTTATACACATAGCCCTTGACTTTTCCGTATTTTATTTCCTTCTGATCTACCCACACTAATCATTTCTACTAGTGAAAATATCTACCCACACTAATCATTTCTACTAGTGAAAATAAGTTGAATCTGCTCTTGCATCTTATTTTCAGGGGCAAGATTTATGATGGAATTATAAGAGTGTTTACCATTTTCCCCTTAAGTCCCGTCTTGCTAGTGTTAGGCATATTTCTTGCCTTTCCTCTCCAGTATTCATTTATTTCCTCATCTACACCTAAGAGGGGGTGGGGCTCCAACTCTAACTCGCAGCGACCTTAACTTCAAGATGCCAGACAAAAGTGTTAATTCTAACTAGATTGTTTTGCTAAGTTTTGCTCTTCTGGCCACAATGTCATTGGTCATAAGAGCGAAGATACACAGTTTGCTTAACTTTTCATTTATGGCACCAATCCATGCACTGAGCAAAATGGATACACCCATCGATCTGAGACACAGCCCTGAAAAGAGCATCCACCCTGGCGGCCAATCTATCAGCAGCAGAGGCCTGTGGGCGGGGTTTGTGGAAGCCGAGGGAAGGAAGGGAACGGTGGGAGGAGATCTGGGAGTGCCTAGTTGAGCCTGAGGCCAGGAGTGAGAGGGAACCCGAGCCTACGCCGATCGGGGAATATACCCCCTTTCCTTCCTCCTCAAGGGGCACGGGGGGCGGGGCGGAGGTACCTAGTTTTTGCCCCAGGTAGGTGAGGCTGTGATAGACCTTCTCGGCCGCGGCCAGGTGGGCCAAGGCCGCCAGCAGCGACAGCCAGCTGCCCCCCGCGCTCTTGTTGGCCTCTCGTTCCTTGTCCACATTGTCCTTGGCCTTGTCGTAAGAGAAGATACCCAGGTGAGAGAAGAACGTCTCCAGCACCGCCTGTTCCACCGGGACCGGGGCGGCCAGCGGGATAGACTCCCCCATGCGAGCTGCGATCCAGCTCCACCCACGTGGTTATCCTCTCCCTCGCACTTCCGGGTTCTCAGGGAACGTGCGCACCAGCGTGCGTGCGCGTGGCCGCCGCAAGCGACGGGCTCGTGAGCGCGCTGCTGCCTGGACGGCGCCTGGGCCTTAGAGAGGGCACCCGTAAGGGCCGAGAAAGGAGGGAAGTGGCGGGTCTTCAGCTCCGGAGCACCTTCGGCTCTTCGGTTCCCTCAGGCTGACTATTCGGACTCTTGGGGCAAAACGCGAGACGGTCAACTTGCCGCTCCGCCGACCTGACTGCGTTCTGAGGTGAGCTGAGAGGCCCCTCCCTGTGAGACTGCGTCAATGGTGGTGACGTCACGCTTACATGACATCAGTAGTTCTTGCTCTGACATCTGACCTGGCCTTTCCTTAGGCCTGCCTTGGACCTCCGGGGCGCTCAGCGGTGAAGCTAGTGGCTGGAACTGTGCCCCCAGGAGTTAGTTCTCATAGCCTTTAACGCAGAGGTTTATATCTTATCCCTGTGGCTGATTTTCACCCTGTCACACACTTTGTGTTTATTTGCACCTGTATCCTGTGCAAGGCATCTCAGGTTCGCGCTAAGGAAACAGCTTCCAAGCAGAGCTCTTCAGCTTGCCCATACTACCCAAACTACGTTAGAATTCCTTAAAAAGTTATCTGAAGAAGGATCAATTAATGTAACTTCTGTTAAAGGTTCTGAACTGATGCACTGTCGCGTTCAAATTAATTACAAGTTCCTTTGACATTTAAGAAGCACCATAAACCTAGCTCATAGGTATGTTCACTACTCTGAAATTCTGCCCACTACTAGCTCTGTTTTTTCCTTTCTCCTATGCTTGATTATTTTACACTAGTCACACTATTTAATGTGTATGATCACATGTCTCTTTGCCCCAAGTTGTGAACTCCCTAAGGCAGCATCTGGGGTTCACTCACCTTTATAATCTTTTCAAAATGGGTAGCACAATGATATTTGTTGAAATGAAGGAACTGTGTGTTTTCATTTTTTGGTCAAACTAGACCCATTTTGTCATCACTACCTTTTAATGCAAATCAAATAATCTAGTATTAATGAATATATTGTACACCTGTGCCCTGCTGTAAAGCATGTAATCGGATAAAATAAACCCTGTTAACTGTGATACAAGAGAAAATTTTATATGTTATGAAGGTGAAGAGGCAGCATTCATATCTTTTGGAAGAATTAGGCTTCCAGAAGAATGTGATGGCTTTTAATAAATGAATAGAAGTTAGTAATCAAAAAAAAAAAAGTAGTATAAGGGCACCTAGGTGACTCGGTCAGTTAAGCCATTCTTGATTTTGGCTCAGGTAATGATCTCACGGTTGTGAGATCATGCCCCATAGTGGGCTCTGTGCTCAGGAGAGTCTGCTAGAGATTCTCTCTCTCTAGCTCTCTCTCTGCACCTCTCCCCGTGTGCGCTCTCTCTCTCTCTCTCTCTCTTAAATAAATAAATAGCATAGTACTAACGTTAATACCAACAGACAATGAAAAGGGGTTTTAAAGCTCATAAACATACCCACGTAATATAAGGATTACTAAGATAATAAAGGTGGCATCATAAATCAGTGGACAGAGAAAAAATAGTGAAAGAGATGTGATTATGAGGAGAATAAAAAATTCCTATGTCCTGTCACAAAAAACAACTACATGTGTAAAGAACAAAACCATAAACAAACGAAAACAAATGCAAGTGAAAATTTAGTTCACCGAGGAATAGGAAAGAGGCTTTTAATTATAAAAGAGTTGGAAGAAATTACAAAGGAAGAGATTGACTTGACTATAAAAATGTCAAGAAAACAATGCCAACACTGTAACATATGTCAGACAGAACTTTAATGTGCTTAACATTTTAAGATCTAGTAATCATAGAAATGCAGATTAAACTTCTATTTTTCACCTATCAGGTGTTTTTAAGTGCTGGTAGGTAAACAGCTGAAGTGAATTTGTTCTTAAACATTGCAGATGGAGTGTAACTTAGTATGACCTTTCTGGAAAACATCTGGCAATATACGTTAAGATTAAGTGAAAGTATATATGTGTAGTGTCTAGAACACTACGACAAGTTCATGTTTAGTATTAGTAGTGTCTGTCATTGTTTTTACTATTGTTCTTATAATCGATAGCATTATCATACCTTTGAATCAGCAGAGCACCTAGAATAATTCCTCAACTTAGTGGGTGTTCATTAAATAATTTGTTTGGCTAGTTCTCCTTGTCACATAAGAATTTTATAGGAAAAGTGCCTCCCCCTCCACCCACCCTTCCCTCTGATCATTTGCACGCCCTCTCACCCTCTCTCCAATATAAATAAATAAAATTTGAAGCATCTGGGTGGCACAGTCAGTTAAGCATCCACTTTTGGTTTTGGTTGAGGTGGTGTTCTCAGGATCATGGGATCTTAGCCCTGCAAGGGACTCAGCACTCAGTGCAAAGTCTGCTTAAGACTCTCTCTCCCTCTCCCTCCTCCCACCACTCTCTAAATAAATAAATAAATAAAATCTTATTTAAAAATAAAAAAAATTTTTAAGATTTTATTTTATTTGACGTAGAGGGAGAGGAGCACAAGAGGGAGAGTGAGAGGGAGAAGCGGAATCCCTGCTGGGCAGAGAGCCGGATCTGGGGCTTGATCCCAGAACCCTGAGGTCATAACCTGAGCCAAAGGCAGATGCTTAACTGATTGAGCCCCCCAGGTACCCCCTCCAAAAATATTTTTAAAGAATTTTATAGGAAAACACATAGAGTTAATGACATATCAACCTGTTAAAACATTGAAATTATAGGAGCGCCTGGGTGGCTCAGTCGTTAAGCATCTGCCTTCAGCTCAGGTCATGATCCTGGAGTCCCTGGATCGAGCCCCACATCGGGCTCCCTGCTCGGTGGGAAGCCTGCTTCTCCCTCCCTCATTCCCCCTGCTTGTGTTTCCTCTCTGGCTGTGTTTCTCTCTGTCAAATAAATTTTAAAAAATATTTTAAAAATAATTGAAGTTATAAAGGAAGAAGTTATCCTGAATGATCATATGGTTCAGCCTAGAAGCAGGATACTTTGTACAATTAAAAGAAACCAAAAAAAAAAAAAAACAAAAAACAAAAAATCCCACTTTTACTGATGATATGTTAGCTATCTTTTGCTGCAAATAACTCCGAAAGTACACACCAAGGGCACTAGGTTGGTTCATTCGGTAGGGCATGTGACTTTTGATCTTGGGGTGATGAGTTCAAGCCCCATGTTGGGGTAGAGTTTACAAAAAAAAAAAAAAAAGTATTTTGGTGGTTCAGTTGGCTAATCATCTGCTTTTAGCTCAGTCATAATCTCAGGATCCTAGAATCGAGCCCCATATCTGGCTCTGTGCTCAGAGGGGAGTCTGCTTCTCCCTCTCTCTTTGCTCTGCCTTGTGCTCATGCTCTCTCTCTCAAATAAATAAGATCTTAAAAAAAAAAAAAAAAAGGATTTGGAGATCCTGACTGGTGTCAGTAGAGCCTGCAGCTCTTCATTTCAGCATCATGAGTTTGAGCCCCACGTTGGGCTTGGAGATTACTTAAAAACAAACAAACAAACAAACAAACAAAAAAACTTAGTGGCTTAAAACAGTGGAAATCGTATTATTTCTCACTCATTTTCTGAGTCAGGAATTCAGGTAAGGTTCAGTTGGGCATTTCTGTTTCAGTCTCAGAAGGTGCAGTCAGATGTAGGCTTGTGGTTGCCTGGACACTTATTTGGAGCTGGAGAATCCATTTCCAGGGTGGTTCTCCCACATGTCTGACAAGTTGGCTTAGTCTGTTGGCCACATGCACCTTTCCACAGGACAGCTTGTGTGTTCCCACAGCATGACAACTGGCTTATTCTGGAGCAAGTGATAGATCTGAAAGACCGAAGCAGAAGCTGAAGTGCCTTTTATGACACAACCTTGGAACTCACACATCAACTCAGCCCTTTTCAGGGCCAGCCTTGATTGAATTTGGGCAGGAAAGTAATGAAGGGCATGTGCTCTTAAGGGTCAGTAGAGGCTATTCTGGAGGCTGGCTACCACAGATGAGGAGGACATTTTCAGCTGGAGCATTGTCTGCTTAAAAATGTCTAAGTATGGAAGCCCTCACATGTACCTTTGTGATAATGCTGAAGCAGTTGTTTCTCAGGGTGCCTGGCTGGCTCAGTCAGAAGAGCATGTGACTCTTGATCTCAGGATTGTAAATTTGAGGCCCTCATTGGGTGTAGAGATTACTTTAAAAAATAAAATATAAGGGGGCGCCTGGGTGGCTCAGAGGGTTAAGCCTCTGCCTTCAGCTCAAGTCATGATCTTGGGGTGCTGGGATCAAGGCCCACATAGGGCTCTCTGCTCGGCGGGGAGCCTGCTTTTTTTTTTTTTAAATTTTTTTAAAGATTTTATTTATTTGACAGAGAGAAACACAGCCAGAGTGGGAACACAAGCAGGGGGAGCGAGAGAGGGAGAAGCAGGCCTCCCGCCGAGCAGGGAGCCCGATGTGGGACTCGATCCCGGGTCTCCGAGTGGGACTCGATCCCGGGTCTCTGAGATCATGACCTGAGCCAAAGGCAGTCGTCCAACCAACTGAGCCACCCAGGCGCCCCTAATAAAATCTTAAAAAAAAAAAAAAGAAAGAAAGAAATTGTGGGTGCCTGGGTGGCTCAGTGGGTTAAGCCTCTGCTTTTGGGTCAGGTCATGATCTCAGGGTCCTGGGATCGGGCCCGCATCGGCAGGAAACCTGCTTCCTCCTCTCTCTCTGCCTGTCTCTCTGCCTACTTGTGATCTCTCTGTCAAATAAATAAAAAAATTTTTTTAAATAATAAAAAATAGGGGCACTTGGGTGGCTCAGTTGGTTAAGCAACTGCCTTTGGCTCAGGTCATGATCTCGGAGACCCGGGATCAAGTCCCACATCAGGCTCTCTGCTCGGCAGGAAGCCTGCTTCTCCCTCTCCCACTCCCCCTGCTTGTGTTCCCTCTCTGGCTGTGTTTCTCTCTGTCAAATAAATAAATAAATAAATAAATAAATAAATAATAAAAGAAAATATTAGGGGTCACCTGCATTGGTCAGTTGGTTAGGTGTCTGCCCTTGGCTCAGGTCATGACCCTGAAGCCCTAGGATCGAGCCTTGCATTGGGCTCCCTGCTCAGCGGGGAGTCTGCTTCTCCCACTCCCTCTGCCCCTCCCTGCCCCTCATGCTCTCTCTCATTTGCTCTTTCTCTTTCTCTCAAATAAGTAAAATCTTTTTAAAAAATAAAATCTTATATTCTCCTGAAGCTCTTTCAAAAAATAGAAATGGAAGGAAAAATTCCAGACTCTTTCTATCAAGCCAGCATCACTCTAATCCCCAAACCAGACAAAGACCCCATCAAAAAGGAGAACTTCAGACCAATATCGCTGATGAATACGGATGCCAAGATTCTCAACAAGATCCTTGCTAACAGGATCCAACAATACATTAAAAAGATTATCCACCATGACCAGGTGGGTTTTATCCCAGGGATGCAGGGTTGGTT
>PITA01023782.1:0-27481 GCA_004023965.1 Spilogale gracilis
TCACTAGCTATCAGGGAAATTCAAATCAAAACCACTCTAAGATACCACCTTACACCAGTCAGAATGGCCAAAATTAACAAGACAGAAAACAACAAGTGTTGGAGAGGCTGCGGAGAAAGGGGAACCCTCTTACACTGTTGGTGGGAATGTAAACTGGTGCAGCCGCTTTGGAAAACAGTGTGGAGATTCCTTAAAAAAAATAAAAATAGAGCCACCCTATGACCCTGCAATTGCACTACTGGGCATTTCCCTCAAAGATACAGATGTAGTGAAAATAAGGGCCATATGTACCCCAAAGTTCATTGTGCAATTGCCACAATTACCAAACTTTGGAAAGAGCCAAGGTGCCCTTCAACAGATGAATGGATAAAGAAGATGTGGTACATATATACAATGGAATGCTACACCTCCATCAGAAAGGGTGAATATCTAACTTTTGTAGCAACATGGACTGGATTGGAAGAGATTATGCTGATGGAAATAAGCCAAGAAGAGAAAGTCAAATATCACATGGTTTCACTTACTTGTGGTGCATAAGGGGTCATATGGAGGACAGTAGGAGGAGAGGAAATGGGAAGTAGGGTAATTCGGGGAGAGAAGTGAAACACTATACTTTGGACTCAGAAACAAACTGAGGGTCTTGGAGGGAAAGAGGTGGGGGGATGGAAGAGCCTGGTGGTAGGTACTGAGGGCATGTATTGCAGGGAGCACTTGGGTGTGGAGCATAAACAATGAATCTTGGAACACTGAAAAAAATAAAATAAAATTTAAAAATAAAAGGTCTTCCTAAGTCTCTCACACGCGCACACACACACACACACACACACACACACACACAAAGAAAAATCCCAAATACACAAACTGTCTTTACACATTAAAGATCTGGAGAACAAAGAGCAAGTTAAACTTAACTCACACACAAGAAATGACATTATTAAGATTAGAGAAGAGATCAATGAATTACCAACCAGAAATATCGTAGAACACATCAAAGAACCATAAACTGGTTCCTTGAAAAAATTAATAAAATTGGTAAACCAGTTGCCAGACTTACCCAAAAGAAGAGAAAAAGGCCCCAAATTAATAAAATTATGACTGAGAGGGGGGAGATCATGACTAACACCAAGGAAATAGAAACAGTCATCAGAAATCATTAACAACAGCTATATGCCAATAAGTTAAGCAACCTAGAAGAAACAGATGCATTCCTGGAAACTATAAACTTCCAAGATGGAAACAGGAAGAAATTGACAACTTGAATAGACAATAACAAGTAATGAGACTGAAGCAGTGATCCAAAACCTCTGAAAAAACAACAGTCCAGGAACTGATGGATTCCCTGAGGAATTCTATGAAAAATTCAAATAAGAAATAATACCTATTTTCCTGAAACTGTTTCAAAAATACAAATAGAGAAGGGGCTCATGACAAGATGGCAGAGAAGTAAGAGACCCTGTTTCAACTGGTCCCCTGAAGTGAGCTAAATATCTACAAGAACACTCTTAACACCCATGAAGTTAGCCTGAGATGTAAGATTACAAACTTCTGGATCTCGACAGGGGCAGAAGATTATCAGTGGAGAGGTAAAGTGGAGTGTGAGTGCTCAGACTGAAATCAGAGGATAAACAGAAGGAGGAGGGAGTCACCGGAAGTGACCCACTGGAAAGTAATACCCCAATACAAAAGTGCCCTGTGCGTAGGGACTAGCACCATCTTGGAGTCTGATTAAAAGCACTCAAAAAACAACAGGTCTTAAGGGGAAGCTGGTGGAATTGGGCAGCCATGGACACAGACCTAAACCCATGGTCCAAGGACAGCCACAGCCAGCGCCCACTCATACCTGAGAGAGCACACAACAGTCTCTTGCTGCAGGCCCCTCCACCTGAAGACTTCCACCCAACCTACAGCAAGCGCGGTAGACACCAGTTCTGACAGTGGCAGCCACCAGGTTTGGGCTCACTCAAACCAATATGGCTCACAGTTTCTGTGGCCTGGGAATGCAAAGACAAGCAGGGACCTGGGGCAAACATTGTGGCTGTGACTGGCGGTGCAAACCACCTGTGAGAGATTGTGGTGTTCAGGTGAGTTTGTAGGAGGGGAAGTCTTTCTGCTCTTGACCATCCACAGAGGAGCAGACTAAGTCTTCTCTCTGAAGCAGAGGTCTGCATGCAGACAGTTTACTTTACCCTGACTGTCCAAAAAGCTGCAAAAAAACACCAAAAAACAAAAACCTCCAGAGAACAAAAGCTTGAAAAACCAGTTTCCACAGAGCCCAGTCACTTGATAGCAGGCAGGGCGACTTAGCCCAAGAAGATTAACTGAAAAATAACGTGACAGGCCCCTCCCCCAGAAGCAAGCCAGAAAAAAAAGAGGACAACCCACACAGGGTCTCCAAAAAAATGTGAAACCTCAACACCGAGGAAAAACTATATATTAAGCTCTCAGTACTGCCCCAAGACCTGTATATTTTATAGATACAGCTTTTCTTTCTTCTTTTATTAAATTTTATTTTATTTTTTCACTGTTTCAAGATTCATTATTTATACATCAAACACAGTGTTCCATGCAATATGTTCCCTACTTAATACCCACCACAAGGCTCACAGATCCACCCACCCCCCTCCTATCTAAAACCCTCAGTTTCTTTCTCAGAGTACAAAGTCTCTCATGCTTCATTTCCCTCTCTTATTTACCCCAGTTCACATTTTCATTCCTTCTCTAATGTCCTCCATGTTACTCCTTATGCTCCACAAGCAAGTGAAACCATATGATGACTGACTTTCTCTACTTGGCTTATTTCACTCAGCATAATCTCCTCCAGTCCCATCCATGTTGATACAAAAGTTGAGTATTGATCCTTTCTTATGGAGGCATAATATAACATATACTTTCATTTTTTTATTTTGTTCTTACAATTCTTGTTCTTTTATTTTTTAACCTGCTTACCATTACAACTTGATGTTTAATACAGCATTCCATAACTTTGTAACTTGAAAATTTTCATACATATACCTGTGTCTTTTTTGCTTTTTTAAATAAACATATAGATATAAGCTTCAAGGTAATCCTTTTTCCCTGTTCAATACTACCACTATATATAAACCAGTTTTACTTTTTCTATATATCTGGAAAGTGGAGTCCTTTACAAAGATAACAAGACACACCCAGGAAGAACTGAAATTACTTCCTTGCCCACATTGAGTCATTATAACCACCCTCTCATCTTATTCTTCTGTCAGTGTTTCTGTGTGCTTGGTTTTGTCTTACTATATAAATTTTATTCTTGGGCATAGTTTGGGCTGTGTTTTGTTTTCTTTTTCTTTTACATTTGTCAGTCTTTTTGTTTATTCTTTTTTGTTTTTGTTCTATATAAAATCATCCCTTTGGGGCCATTTTGTCTGTTTTTTTTTTCTTTCTTTTTGGTGGTGACTTCCAATTGCTCCAAAACCTTCCAATGGGCAACTTGCCTCTATCATGATTGATATACTTACCTATACATCCCTCAACCACCCCTCTCCAAAATGACTCAGAGGAGGAACTCCCAATAGAAGAAAAATTCAGAGGCTGTGACCTCTGCCAGAGAATAACTGGATATTGACATCAACAATATGTTAGAAATGCAATTGATGGTAGCAATTATCCAAGCACTGGCTAAGTTGGAAAAGATCAATAATGGCAACATAGACTCCCTAAGGATGGGAATGAGAGCTGACCTGGCAGAGGTTAAAAATTCTATTGATGAGACCCAATCTAATCTAAATACTCTAACAGCTAGGGTAAGTGGAGGAGAAGATCAAATTAGCAATCCAGAAGACAGACTGATATAAAAGAAGGACCAGGAGAGGGCTTGGAACAAACAGAATAAAAGCCATGAATTAGGGAAATAAATGATGCCAAGAAATGTTCCAATATTATATATATATATATATATATATATATATATATATATATATATATATAAATAGAGAGAGAGAGAGAGAGAGAGAGAGAGGGTATGTATAGAGAGAAGTCTATAAGATATAGTTGAACAAATCCTGGATGAAAATTTCCCTAATCTAGGAAATGGAACAAATGTTCATATTCTAGAGGCAGAGAGGACACCCTCAGGATCAACAAGGCTAGAAAACTTCCAGGCACATAATTGTGAAATTCGCAAACCATAAATTCAAAGATTATGTTTTAAGGGCAGATAGGGGTAAAAGGGGCCATCACAATAACATCAGACCTGTCCACAGAAACCTGGTAGTCAGAAAGGGCTGGCAAGACATATTCAGGGCAATAAAAGAGAAGAATATGCAGTGAAGAATACATGATCCAGCAGAAAGCCCGCAGAGCTGAAACATTGAAAGCAAATACCCCAAAACAAAAGTGCTCTGTGAGTGAGGAACAACAGCAGATTACAGTCTGAATCGGGGCGAGACAGAAACGGGAACACTGCAGAGCCCACGGCAAGGCAAGGAGATTTTTTCAATTTTTTTTCCACTGCCGCGGCCGCAGCCTGGGCCTCCGCGAGAGCGGCAGGCATGGATTCTATTTTTCTGCCACTGCCTTTCTCTCCCGCTTCTCTCCACCCCATGGGCCAGGCGCGGACGCTCCAGGGAAGGCAATTTTACAGACTTGCGTGGGACCGGAGAGGCCGCGGGTCCCGGGGCACAGACAAGGTCACGCGATCCAAAAGGATTTGTGGCTTTGAGGTGCAGGACTGAAGTGACAAGCGGGGGGCGAGGGCAGAAATCAATCCAACATCTGCGCCAGCCCAGCTGTGACAGGCTGCCAACCGGGAGGCTGGAAAGAGCCCCTCTCTGTGTAGAGGCTCCCTCTGGGAAGGAGGTCTGGGCGCAGACACCTTGCTCCGACCTGACTTCCTCAGCAGCTGAAAAAAGACGTCAAAGAACAACGCTCTGCTACCAGAGAATTGTAACCTGATAACCTGGTTATCATTGAGACCAGCCTCTAGCAAGGGGGTGGAGAGACGCAGCCCAGGTAGAAGGACTGAAACTGTGTGGCAGGCCCCGCCCCCAGAAAGCACGCCAGAAGCTCAGGAGGACAACACTCAAACTGCAAAACCTCAAACTGGGGGAAAGGCAATTTATTAAACTCCTGGCACTGACTACAAGTACCAAAAGCCCTACAACTTATTGATACAGTTTTCCTACCTTATTTACTTTTTTAAACTTTTTTTCTATTTTTGCTTTTAAAGCTTCCATTTTAAGCTTAAAAATACATTCTCATCGTTTTTCTTCTTTCAATTTTTAACCCCGTTCTTACCACAATGTGATACTCAATACAACACCCCATAACATTTTTTTCTTTTTTACCCTGAAATTTTTTCAAATACACTCCTGTGTTTTCTGCTTTTGTTGTTGCCTCTTGTTTCCCTGTTTGCTTTCTCTGTTTTTCCCTTTCTTCTCTCCTCTTTCCTTTATTCTCTCTTTTACGTGTACATGTAGTTATAAGCTTCAAGTCAATCCCACATCCCTATTCAATACTACCCCTATATACAAACAGTTCTAATCTCCCTATATCGTTTGAAAGTGGGCTCCTCCAACAATAATAACAAGACAAACTCTGGAGTGTCTGAAACGCATTCCTTGCCCACAAGGAGAGTCTGCCCTCACCTTCCCATTCTAGTTTGTCAGTGTGTCTGTGTAATTGTCTTTGCTTTTGTATTATATAAATACTGGTCTTGGGGGTCATATAGGTTGGGCTTTGCTTTTTGATCTCCTCATTTACCCTTGATAACCCTTTTCTTTACCCTGTAACAGTTTTGTACCTTATAAATTCTACCACTGGGCCCCACTCTGGCAGGGGTTTCTTTTCTTGTTTCCTCTCTTCTGTTTTATTTTTTCTTTCTCCTCCCTGTTCAGTGGTGAATTCTGGTTGCTCCAAAACCTTCCAACGACCAATCCACCTAGATAGTGGCTGATATATTTATCCATACACCCCCTCAACCACTCCTCGCCACAATGACTCAGACAAGGAACACCCAACAGAAGAAGAACCCCGAGACTGCAACCTCGTTCACAGAATTACTGGAAATGAACATAAACAATATGACAGAAATGGAATTCAGGGTAGCAATAGACCAAGCAATGGTCAATTTAGAAAAGAATATTAGTCTCAAAGTGGAAGCCATAGTAACAGAAGTGAAAGCTGAGGTTAGAGAGGCTTTAGATGAGATGCAATCTAATTTAAATATGCTAACAGCCAGAGGAAGTGATGCTGAAGATCCTATCAGTGATTTAGAAGACAGATGGATTAAGAAGGAGGAGCAAAAGAAGTCTTGGAGCAAACAGCTAAAATCCCAAGAAAACAGAATAAGGGAAATGAATGATGCCATGAAACGCTCCAGTATCAGAATTATTGGACTCCCTGAAGAAATTGAGAGAGAGAGAAGCCTAGAAAATATTGTTGAACAAATCATGGATGAAAATTTCCCAAATCTGAGGAATGAAACAAATGTTCATGTCCTAGAAGTAGAGAGGACAACCCCCAACTTCAATGAGGCCAGAAAAACTTCGAGGCACATAATAGTAAAATTCTTGAATCATAAAACCAAAGAATAGGTCTTAGGGGCAGCTAGGAGAAAGCGATCACTTACCTATAGAGGGAAGACCATCAGAATAACGTCAAAACTTTCCACAGAAACCTGGCAAGCCAGAAAGGGCTGGTAAGACATATTCAGGAAGTTACATGACAAAAATATGCAACCAAGGATAATGTATCCAGCAAGGCTGACTTTCACAATGGACGGGGGAAATAAAGAGCTTCCAAGATGGCCAAGGTCTAAAAGATTATGCAACCACCAAGCCAGCACTACAAGAAATACTAAGAGGGGTTCTATAGAGGAGAAATGAACCCAAGAGCAACACAAAACAGAAATATATAGAGGTAATCTATAGAAACATGAACTCCATAGGCAACATGATGTCAATACAAACATATCCATCAATAATCACCCTCAATGTGAATGGCCTAAATGCTCCAATAAAAAGACACAGGGTTGCAGACTGGGTAAAACGACAGGACCCATCCATATGCTGTTTACAAGAGACCAATCTGGAGTCTAAAGACACTTCCAGACTGAAAGTGCGGGGATGGAAGACCATCTTTCATGCCAATGGACTCCAAAAGAAAGCCGGGGTAGCAATTCTCATATCAGACAAATTGGATTTTAGTCTAAAGACTGTAGTCAGAGACACAGAAGGACACTAAATCATTCTTAAAGGGTCTATACATCATGAAGATCTAAAAATTGTAAATATTTATGCACCCACCATGAGAGCAGCCAACTACATAAGCCAACTGTTAAACAAAATAAAGAATCATATTGATGCAAATACATTAATTGTAGGAGATCTTAACACACCACTCTCAGCAATGGACACACCATCTAATCAGAAAATCAAAAAAAGAATTAAGAGCCTTGAATGACACATTGGACCAGATGGAACTCGTAGATATACTCAGAACATTTCACGCTAAAACAGCAGAATACTCATTCTTCTCAAGTGCACATGGAACTTTCTCCAGAATAGACCACATACTAGGTCACCAATCAGGGCTCAACCGATACCAGAAGATTGAAATTATTCCCTGCATATTCTCAGACCACAATGCCGTGAAACTAGAACTCAAGCACCATAAAAACTTCAGGAGAAAATCAAACACTTGGAAGCTAAAGACGATCCTACTCCAGAATATGTGGATCAACCACGAAATCAAAGAAGAACTGAAACACTTCATGGAAACCAATGAGAATGAAGATATGTCGATCCAAATCCTATGGGATAGAGCAAAGGCAGAAGGTCCAAGCGTCACTCAAAAAAATTGAAAAATCAAAATACACCAACTCTCATTACACCTTAAAGAACTGGAAAATCAACAAAACATTAAACCAACCCCCCACACATGGCAGGAAATAATAAGGATTAGAGCAGAGATGAATGAATCAGAAACTAGAGATACCGTAGAACGCATCAATGAAACTAGAAGCTGGTTCTTTGAAAGAGTCAATAAGATCGATAAACCACTGGCCAAAATAACCCAAAAGAAAAGGGAGAGGACCCAAATTAATACAATCATGAATGAAAGGGGAGAGATCACGACTAACACCGAGGAAACAGAAACAATCATCAAAAATTACTATCAACAATTATATGCCAATATGTTTAACAACCTAGATGAGATGGATACATTCCTAGAAACCGATAAACTACCAAGACTGAAACAGGAAGACATTGACAATCTGAATAGACCTATATCTAGTAATGAGATTGAGGCAGTGATCAAAAACCTCCCCCAAAACAAGAGTCCAGGCCCAGATGGATTCCCTGGGGAATTCTACCAAACATTCAAAGAAGAAATAACACCTATTCTCCTGAAGCTCTTTCAAAAAATAGAAACAGAAGGAAAACTTCCAGACCCTTTCTATGAAGCCAGCATCGCTCTAATCCCCAAACCAGACAAAGACCCCATCAAAAAGGAGAACTTCAGACCAATATCGCTGATGAAGACGGATGCCAAGATTCTCAACAAGATCCTTGCCAACAGGCTCCAACAATACATTAAAAATATTATCCACCATGACCAGGTGGGTTTTATCCCAGGGATTCAGGGGTGGTTCAACACTCGCAAAACAATCAACGTGATAGAACAAATCAATAAGAGAAGAGAGAAAAACCACACGGTACTCTCAATTGATGCAGAAAAGGCATTCGACAAAATACAACATCTGTTCCTTATCAAAACTCTTCAAAGTATAGGGATAGAAGGAACATTTCTCAACCTCACAAAATCTATCCATGAAAAACCCACAGCAAATATCATCCTCAATGGGGAAAAACTGACAGCCTTTCCTCTGAGATCAGGAAGAAGGCAAGGATGCCCACTCTTACCACTACTGTTCAACATAGTGTTAGAAGTCCTAGCAACAGCAATCAGACAACAGAAAGAAATAAAAGGTATCCAGCTTGGCAAAGAGGAATTCAAACTCTCTCTCTTTGCAGACGACATGATTCTCTATGTGGAAAACCCAAAAGACTCTACCCCCAAACTACTAAGAACTCATACAACAATTCGGTAATGTGGCAGGATACAAAATCAATGTGCAGAAATCAGTTGCATTCTTATACATTAACAACGAAAAAATAGAAAGGGAAATCAGAGAATCGATTCCGTTTACTTTAGCACCAAAAACTATAAGATACTTAGGAATAAACCTAACCAATGAAGTCAAGGATCTGTACTCGAGGAACTACAGAACACTCATGAAAGAAATTGAAGAAGACACAAAAAGATGGAAGAGCATTCCATGCTCATGAATCAGAAGAATAAACATTGTCAAAATGTCTATACTGCCCAGAGCAATCTACACTTTCAATGCCATTCCGATCAAAATTCCACGAACTTTCTTCAAAATGTTGGAACAAACAATCCTAAAATTTATATGGAACCAAAAAAGACCCCGAATCACTAAGGAATTGCTGATGAAGAAAAGCAAAGCTGAGGGCATCTCATTACCTGACTTCAGGCTTTATTACAAAGCTGTGATTACCAAGACAGCATGGTACTGGCACAAAAACAGAGAAATAAACCAATGGAACAGAGTCTATGGTCAAATCATCTTTGACAAAGCAGGAAAAAATATCCAGTGGAAAAAAGACAGTCTCTTCAATAAATGATGCTGGGAAAATTGGACAGCCACATATAGAATAATGAAACTAGACCATTCTCTTACACCACACACAAAGGCAAACTCGAAATGGATGAAAGACCTCAACGTGAGGCAGGAATCCATCAAAATCCTGGAAGAGAACACAGGCAGTAACATCTTTGACATCGGCCTCAGCAACTTCTTTCAAGACACGTCTCCAAAGGCAAAGGAGGCAAAAACAAAAATGAACTTCTGGGATTTCATCCAAATAAAAAGCTTCTGTACAGCAAAGGAAACAGGCAACAAAACAAAGAGACAACCCACAGAATGGGAGAAGATATTTGCAAATGACACTGCACACCTAGGGCTGGTATCCAAGATCTATAAAGAACTCCTCAAACTCAACACCGAAAAAGAAGATGAACACATCAAAAATGGGCAAGAGACATGAAGAGGCACTTTTCTGTAGAAGATATACAAACGGCTAGCAGACACATGAAAAAATGTTCAGCGTCACTGGCTATCAGGGAAATTCAAATAAAAATCAAACTGAGATACCACCTTACACCAGTCAGAATGGCCCAAATTAACAAGACAGGAAACAACAAGTGTTGGAGAGGCTGCGGAGAAAGGGGAACCCTCTTACACTGTTGGTGGGAATGTAAACTGGTGCAGCCGCTTTGGAAAACAGTGTGGAGATTCCTTCAAAAATTAAAGATAGAGCTACCCTATGACCCTGCAATTGCACTACTGGGAATTTTCCCCAAAGATACAGATGTAGTGAAAAGAAGGGCCCTATGTACACAATGTTCATCGCAGCAATGGCCAAAATCGCCAAACTGTGGAAAGACCAAGGTGCCCATCAGCAGATGAATGGATAAAGAAGAAGTGGTACATATATACAATGGAATCTATGCCTCCATCAGAAAGGATGAATATCCAACTTTTGTAGCAACATGGACTGGACTGGGAGAGATTATGCTGAGTGAAATTAGCCAAGAAGAGAAAGTCAAGTATCACATGGTTTCACTTACTTGCGGTGCATGATGGGTAACCTGGAGGACAGTGGGAGAAGGAAAGTAAATTGGAACTAGGGTAATCCAGGGAAGGAAATGAAACAATAGAGACTTTTGACACAGAAATAAACTGAGGGACTTGGAGGGAGGGGGGTATAGGGATGGGAGAGCCTAGTGGTGGGTACTGGGGACACCTAAAGCGTGGAGCACTGGGTGTGGGGAATGGGGAATGAATCTTGGAACACTGGACAAAAAATTTAAGTAACAATAAAAAAATACATGATCCAGCAATTTTGACATTCAAAATGGATGGAGAGATAAAGAGCCTCCAGGACCAACAAGGTTTAAAAGATTATGTGACCACCAACCAACATTACAAGGAATATTAAGGAGGGTTCTATAAAAGAGAAAAGAACCTAAGAGTGACATAGAACACAAATTTACAGAGGCAATCTATAGAAACAAGGACATCTCAAGCAATATGATTTCAATAAAAATTTAACTTGCAACAATCCATCTCAAAGTGAAGGGCCTAAATGCTCTCACAGGGTTGCAGAATGGATAAAACAACAGGACCCATCCATATGCATTCTACAAGAGACACATTTTGAATCTAAAGATACATCCAAACTGAAAGTGAGGGGATGGAGAACCATCTTTCATGCCAATGGGCCTCTAAAGAATGCTGGGGTAGTGATTCTCATATCAGACAATTAGATTTTAATCTAAAGACTGTGGTTGGAGATACATAAGGACACTACATTATACTTGAAGGGTCTATTGACCAAAAATATCTAACAATTGTAAATATTTATGCCCCCACAATGGGAGCAGCCAACTGCCTAAGCCAACTGTTAAGCAAAATAGTTATATTGGTATGAATATATTAATTGTAGGGTATCTTAAGACGCCACTCTGAGCAGTCGACAGATCATCTAAACAGAAAATCAACAGTGAAACAAGAGCTTTGGATGACACATTGGACCAGATAGACCTCAGAGATATATATTCAGACCATTCCACCATAAAACAACAGAACACTCATTCTTCTCAATTGCACATGGAACTTTCTCCAGAATAGACCACATACTGGGTCACAAATCAGGGCTCAACCAATACCAAAAGACTGATATTTCCCCCCTGAATATTCTCATACCACAATGCCTTGAAATGGGAGCTCAACCACAATTAAAAATTTGGAAGGATTTCAAACACTTGGAAGATAAAGACAATCCTGCTCAAGAATGTTTGAATCAACCAGGAAATCAATCAAGAACTTAAGCATTTCATGGAAACCAATGATAATGAAGAAACACTGGTCCAAAACCTATGGGATATGACAAAGGTGGTCCTAAGGATAAAATACATAGCCATCAAAGCCTCAATCAAAAAAATTGAAAAAGCCCAAATACACAAACTCTCTTTACATCTTTAAGAACTAGAAAATCAACAACAAATTAAGCCAAACCCACACAAAAGAAGGGAAATAATTAAGATTAGAGCAGAGAACAATTAATTAGAACACATCAACAAAACAAGAGGCTGGTTCTCTGAAAGAATAAATAAGATCGATAAACAATTGGCCAAATAATCAAAAAGAAAAGAGAGAGGACCCAAATCAATAAAATTATGAATGGAAAGTGAGAGATCATGATTAACACCAAGGAAGTAGAAACAGTTATCAGAAATTGTTCTCAACAGTTATATGCCAATAACTTAAATAACCTAGAAGATACGGATTCATTCCTGGAAATCTATAAACTTCCAATACTGAAACAGGAAGACCTTGACAACCTGAATAGACCAATATGTAGTATCAATATTGAAGCAGTGATCAAAAACCTCCCCAAAAACAAGAGCCCAGGACCTGACAGACTCCCTGGGGAATTCTACCAAACATTCAAAGAAGAAATACCTATTCTTCTGAAGCTGTTTCAAAAAATAGAAAGAGAAGGAAAACTTTCAGATTCTTTCTATGAAGCCAGCATTACCTTTATCCACAAACCAGGCAAAGACTGCATCAAAAAGAATTTGAGAGCAATATCCCTGATGAATATGGATGCCAAGATTATCAGCAAAATCCTAGCTAATAGTATCCGACAACACATTAAAAAGATTATCCAGGAGCAAGATGGTGGAGGAGTAGGAGACATAGATATCATCAGGTCCCAGGAGTTCAGCTATATAGTTATTAAACCTGTCATAACACCTACAGACTCAGCAGACAATCAAAGAGAAGAACCGCAATTCTAGGAACAGAAAAGTGACCACTTTCTGGAAGGTAGGATGCTTGGAGAAGTGAATCAGAGGTGACATTTGGGAAGACAGACCACAGGAGAGGGGCTGGCTCCTGGCCAGCGGTAGAGCAGTGGAGAACAAAATCAGAATTTTCAGAACTCTGCATCACTGAGGGACATCACCCAAGAGGCTAAGCAGGGGGTGGAACACTAAATGGGACAGTGTAGTGTCAGGACCTGTGGGGTCACAGAAGGACCTGGACTGCATGAGTGTGGCAGAACTCCCAGGTATTAGACAGGAAGGCTGGCTGCAGAGATGGAACCAAGATGTGGGCTCTCAGCTCAAGGTTACCTTAAACCATGATCTGAGGTGAAGCCGGGCCACTGTTCTTTGCCCCACAAGTGGCAGATCTGGGGAGATCCCATCCTTCTTTCACTGGGAGGTGCAGTGTGGTAATGCACTGCAGGAATCTGCTGGATTTGGAGACTCCAAACGGGGTCAAGCACAAGAGATAGAAATGCTTGGTCACAGGCTGGGTGAGCACGGAATGTGGCCAGAAACCAGGGAGACAAGTGTGATTGACTGCCTTTCTCTGAAGGCACACTGAAGAGTGGGGCCCTGAGTTCTTGGTTCCTCTGGGCCAGAGACTGGGAGGTCACCATCTTCATTCCTGTCCTCCAAAGTTGTACCGAAAGTGTTCAGAGAACAAAAGCTATGGAGGGGGAACCTGAGTAGATAATTTAGCCTGACCCCTGGCAAGGGCAGGACAGTTCCAACTCAGGCAAAGACATATGAGAATAAATACAACAGGCCCCTCCCCCAGAAGATCAGAAGAACATCCAGCCAAGACCAAGTTCACTGATCAATGAGAACTGTGGAACTTCAGAGCTAGGGGAATGCACCACACATAATTTATGGCTTTTTCTTCATGATTCTTTACACTTTGAAAGTTAATTTTTTAATTTTATTTTTTCTTATTACATTTTTAATTTTTTTCTCTTTCCTATTTTAACATTTTTAAACTATTTAGCTTATCAATACCTTTTTAAAAATCTCTTTTTAATTTTCATTGTTTTAGTCATATTCTATCCCTTCATTGTATTTAAGCTTATTTTTGTATACATATAGGTTTTTATTTCTTTAAAAATTTGGCATACAGTTTCTTCTAATAGATAAAAATATACCCTAAGTCTAATGCATGGCTTTGTTCTATTCTCTAGCCTCATCACATTCTCTCATCTTTGTTTTTCTTTTTCCTCTTCTCAACCAGATTCTTATCTTATCAATTCCTTTTTTTTAAATGTTCATCTTTATAGTCATGTTCAATCCCTTCATTGTATATACCCTTATTTATGTACATATATAAGTTTTTCTTTCTTTAAAATATTGAGAGGCAGTTTCTCCTTTTTTTTCTTTAAATTTATTTTATATTTTCAGTGTTCCAAGATTCATTGTTTATGCCTCACACCCAGTGCTCCATGCAATACATGTCCTCAGTACCCACCACCAGGCTCTTCCATCCCCTACCCCCTTCCCTCCAAGATCCTCAGTTTGTTTCTGAGTCCAAAGTCTCTCATGTTTCATTTATCTCCCCAAATTACCCTACTTCTCATTTCCTCTCCTTCTCCTACTGTCCTCTCTATTACCCCTTATGCACCACAAGTAAGTGAAAACATGTGATACTTGACTTTCTCTACTTGGCTTATTTCACTCAACATAATCTCTTCCAAACCAGTCCATGTTGCTACAAAAGTTGGATATTCATCCTTTCTGATGGAGGTGTAGTATTCCATTGTATATACATACCACTCTTCTTTATCCATTCATCTGTTGAAGGGTACCTTGGCTCTTTCCACAGTTTGGTGATTGTGCCATTGCTGCTGTGAACATTGGAGTACATATGGCCCTTCTTTTCACTACATCTGTATCTTTGGGGTAAATACGCAGTAGTGCAATTGCAGGGTCATAGGGTAGCTCTTTTTAATTTTTTTAAGGAATATCCACACTGTTTTCCAAAGTGGCTGCATGAACTTGCATTCTCACCAACAGTGTAAGAGGGTTCCCCTTTCTCTGCAGCCTCTCCAACATTTGTTGCTTGCTGTCTTATTAATTTTGGCCATTCTGACTGGTGTAAGGTGGTATCTCAGTGTGGTTTTGATTTGAATTCCCCTGATAGCTAGTGATGATGAACACTTTTTCTTCTAACAGACCAAAATATACCAAAAATCAAGTGTGTGTCTCTGTTCTATTCACCAGTCTAAACATATATATAGAGAGAAACGGAGAGATATAGATAGATAGAGATAGAGTTATATGTTTTTTTTTTCTTTATTCTTCCCAGGTTTTGGGTCTCTTCTGATATGGTTAGTGTATATTTTTCTGGGGTCTTTATTGCACTCTTAATATTTTTTCTCTCATTCATCTATTCTTATCTGAATAAAATGACAAGGCAGGAAAACTCACCTCAAAACAAACAAGAGGCATTACCAATCCCTGGGGACCTAATCAGTACAGTATTTAATAAGATGTCAGAGTAGAGTTCAGAATGATGATTATCCATGTGCTAGCTGGGCTCAAAAAAAAAACAAAAACAAAAAAAACAAAAACAAAAACATGGAAGACACTAGAGAATCCCTTTCCAGAGAAATAAAAGAACTAAAATCTAACTAAGTTGAAATAAATAAAGCTATTAATGAGGTGCAATAAAAAATGTAGGCTCTTGCTGCTAGGATAAATAAGGCAGATGATAAAAGTAGTGATATAGAATACCAAATGATGGAGAATAAAAAAGCTGATAAAAAGAGAAACAAAGAACTGCTGGAATATGAAGTGACACTTTGAGAGATAAGTGATACCATAATACAAAACGGTATTAGAATAATTGGGATCCCAGAGGAAGAAAGAGAGAGGGGAGAATAAGGTATATTGGAGAAAATTATACTGTTGAACTTCCTTAATTTGGAGTATGGAACAAGCTTCAAAATCAAGGAGGCACAGAGAACCCCCCTCAATATCCATAAAAGTAGATCCACACCACATCATCTAATAATAAAACTTACAAGGCTCAATGATAAAGAGAAAATCTTGAATGCAGCCCAGGACAAGACTTCTGTAAACTACACTGGTACATATGTTAGTTTAACAGCGATCTATCCATAGAGATCTTGCAGGCCAGAAAGGACTGGTATGATATATTCATAGTACTAAAAGGGAAAACATGCAACCAAAAATACTATATATAGCTAGGTTGTCATTGAAAACAGAAGGAGTGATAAAAAGCTTCTAGGACAAAGAAAACCTAAAGGAATATATGAACACCAAACCAGCCCTACAGGACATATTGAAAGGGGTCTTCTAAGGAAAGAGAGAGCCTAACAGAAACAGACCAGAAAGGAACAGAGGCAATATATTTCAACAGTCACCTTACAGGCAATACAATGCCACTAAATTGATATATTTCAATACTTACCCTAAATGTGAATGGGCTAAATGTCCCCCAATCAAAATACACAGGGTATCAGAATGGATTAAAAAAAAAGACCCATCGACATGCTGTCTCCAAGAAACTTGTTTTAGACCCAAACACACCTTCAGACTTAATGTGAGAGGGGTGGACAACAATTTATCATGCTTACATCAAAAGAAAGCTAGGATGGCAATGCTGATATCAGACAAACTAGATTTTAAGCCAAAGACTATAATAAGAGATGAGGAAGGACAGCATATCATACTTAAAGCATCTGTCCAAGAGGTAAATCAACAATTTTAAATATCTATGCCCCTAACATGGGAGCAGCCAATTATATAAACCAATAAATAACTAAATCAAAGAAACACATCAACAATAAAACAATAATAGTAAGGGACTTTAACACACCTCTCACAGAAATGGACAGATCATCTAAGCAAAATATCAACAAGGAAATAAAGGCTTTAAATGACAAACTGGACCAGATGGACATCACAGATATATTCAGAACATTCCATTGCAAAGCATCAGAATACACATTGTTCTCTAGTGCACATGGAACATTCTCCAGAATAGATCGCATCCTGGGTCAAAAATCAGGTCTCACCCCATATGATAAGATTGGGATCATTCCCTGCATATTTTTACACCACAATGATTTAAAACTATAACTTAACCACAAGAGGAAAGTTGGAAAGAACTCAAGTACATAGAGGCTAAAGAGCTTCCTGCCAAAGAATGAATGGGTCACTTTTGTAGCAACATGGATGGAATTGAAGGACATTATGCTGAGTGAAATAAGATGAGCAGAGAAAATCAAATATCATATGGTTTCACTTACTTGGGAAGCATAAGGAGTATCATGGAGGACAGTAGGAGAAGGAAAGGAAATGTTAACTGGGGTAATAATGGAGATGAAACAGAGAATTTAGACTCTGAGAAACAAACTGAGGGCTTTGGAAGAGATGGGGTGGGGGGATGAGTGACCCTGGTGGTGGATATTGACGGCACGAATTGCCTGAAGCACTGGGTGTGGGGCATAAACAATGAATCTTGGAACACTGAAAAAAATAAATTATTATTAAAAAAAGAATGAATGGGTCAATGAGGAAATTAGAGAAGAATTAAAAATTCATATAAGAAAATAAAAATGAAAACACAACTGTTCAAAATCTTTGGGACACAGCAAAGGCAGTGCTGAGAGGAAATTATATAGCAATACAAGCCTTTCTCATGAAACAAGAAAGGTCTCAAGTACACAAACTAACCTTCTACCTAAGGGATCTGGAGAAAGACCAGAAAAGCAAGCCTAAACCCATCAGGAGAAGAGAAATGATCATGATCAGAGCAGAAATCAATAAAATAGAAACCAGAAGAACAGTAGAACAAATCAATGAAAGTAGGAGCTGGTTCATTGAAAGAATTAATAAGATTGATAAACCCCTGGCCACAATTATCAAAAAGAAAAGATAAAGGACCCAAATTAATAAAATCATGAATGAAAGAGGAGAGATCACAACCAACACCAAGGAAATACAAACAAATATAGGCACATAATATGAGCAACTATACACCAGCAAATTTAACAATCTGGAAGAAATGGATGCATTCCTAGAGACATATAAACTACCAACACTGAACCAGTAAGAAATAGAAAACCTGAACAGACCCATAACCAGTAAGGATATTGAAGCAGTCATCAAAAATCTCCCAACAAACAATAGCCCATGGCCAGACGGCTTCTCAGGGGAATTCTACCACACATCTAAAGAAGGAATAATACCTATTATCCTAAGATGGTTTGAAAAAATAGAAATAGAAGGAAAACTTCAAAACTCATTTTATGAGGCCAGCATCACCTTGATCCTAAAATGAGACAAAGACCCCACTGAAAAGGAGAATTATAGACCAATATCCTTGATGAATATGGATGCAAAAAATTTACCAAAATATTAGCCAATAGGATCCAACAGCACATTAAATACAAGTGGGGATTTATTCCTGGGCTGCAAGGATGATTCGACATCCCCAAATCCATCTATGTGATACAGTACATTAATAAATGAAAGAACAAGAACCCTATGATCCTCTCAATAGATGCTGAAAAAGCATTTGACAAACTACAGCATCCTTTCTTGATCAAAACTCTTCACAGTGTAGGGATAGAGTCTCCATACCTCAATATCATAAAAGCTATGTATGAAAAACCCACAGCAAATATAATTCTCAGTAAGGAAAAACTGAGAGCTTATCCCCAAAGGTCAGGAACATGGAAAAGCTGTCCACTATCATCACTGTTGTTTATATCTGAATCCATTATTTCCATGCCAGAATTTACAGTCTCTGAGTTTTTCCTGTGTTAGGAGTTCCTCCTCATAGTCATTGTGCTGACGGGTGGTTCAGGGACTGTACAGAGTCCAAACTCTTGACCACAATCTAAGAGAGATACACCTTTTTATAGGTACCTTAGGGTTTTCAGCCTTCTGGTTCTTTCAGTCTGTCTTCTGGAGGAGGGGCCTCCTCTGTTGTTACTCAAGCAACCCAGTTTGGGCAGAATTGCCCTGCCCCCTGTAGGGGGTGATATGCTCAGTGAAAATGGGTTTTGGGGGCTTTTGTTTTCTGGCAGCTTTCCATGGTGGTTGTCTGAGTCTCTTCTAAGAGTCAGAGCAGATGTGATCATATCCAAACTTCTCTCTCAGAACAGAAAGATCAGTCTGTTCTTCAGAAAGCCCTCCAGGTCACACTGACTTCATTTTTGTCTGTGCTGCTAAAAACAACAGCATCCTGGGTTGTGGGCCCTACAGCAGCCCTCCCAGCCCTTGTTTTCAGGTCTAGGTATATCTTTGTCCATTGTACTTCTAAAGCCACCAGCCACCCCCAGTTTTCACATGTGCCCCTGCAACTTCAGGTTTCAGTCTGCAGGGCTGCCCTAAAGTCCTTTTCCTGCTGCTACCCATCTGTGAGTCTGTGCCTGGTCCCCAGAAGGGTAACCTTTTGCACTGATGTGTTACTTCATCTTCCCAGCACCAGCGCTTATGGTGCATTCCATCCCCTTTCTGTTTATCTTTTGATATCTGCCAGCAGAATCACAGCTTCACACCTTGAAACCAGCTGCCAGAGATATCCTGTTGGTGTAGATTGGGATATACATTTTTACATCTCAGGCTGATTTTGTGGGTGTTCAGAGTGATCTGGTAGATATTCAGTTCAATGCAGGTGACTGGTTGAAATAGGGTCCCCTACTTCTCTGCCATCTTCTCATGCCCCTCTGGTTTGACAGTTTCTTAAAATGTTAAATATACAGTTACCATACTGCTGTTCTTATGTTTTTATCTAAGAAAAAAGAAAGCATATGTCCACACAAGGACTTGTACATGAATATTAATAGCATCTTTATTTGTAATAGGCAAAAACTGGAAAAAAAATTAAATAACCATATGATGAAGTACAATGCAATAACAAAATTAATATATTTTATATCAGATAACAGCATGGATAAATCTCAAATAATTATGCTGAGTTTAAAAGACAAAAAAGGGAATATAGCGTATGATTCCATTTATAAAAAATTCAACAAAATTCAAACTAATTTATAGTGAGAGAGATCATATTGGTGGTTGTCTAGAGGTAGGGATGGGGATGTGTAGGAAGATAGTATACATGGAAACAAAGAAATTTTGGAAGTGATGGATATGGTCACTATTCTGATATGAAATGGGCCTTCATGAGTGTATACATATGGATTTTTTACTTTTACTTAAATATTTTATTTATTTATTTAAGGAAAGAGAGTGCATGTGAGAGAGAAAAAACATGAGCAGGGAAAGGGGCAGAGGGAGAGGGTGAATAGACTTCCTGCAGAGCAAGGAGCAGGATCCCGATCTCTGTCCCAGGACCCTGGGATCATGACCTGAGACAAAGGCAAACACTTAACCATCTGAACCACCCAGGAGCTCCTACATATGGATTTTTTAAATTAAGTAATGGAAAAATGGGTTTGGAGTCAAGGAACCCTTAAACAATAAGGTTTGCATGGTCTTTGACAATTTTTAGCCAGTTAGCTGTTCTTTAAAGTGAATAATTAATCAAAATCTTCTATATATTTTTTCTATTTCTTTATTTTAATGTGCTATTGTTTTCTATATTCTGAATCATATTTTCCAACTACTTCTTCATATGTTATAAATGTACTTTTTTCATTGAAATTAGTAATATGCATCTCAAAGCAAGGTCCTTCTTTTCATTTTGATAGACCAGGAACTTTTCTGATTCTGATGTGAATCACTTGTGGGCATAATTATATGCCAGAAGTCTAATATTTAATGAAGGCTCTGGACTCATTATCTGTCAATGGGAAAATGAAAAAGCAATGAGCAGTTATTGCAAATACCATTTGATGAGTCAAGTACTCAAATAAGTTAAGTGGTTTAAACTGTTCTATTACCAAAAAAATTCCATCTAATTCCTGTCCACAGTTTCTCTTTCACTCAATACTTCTTCATCCTTCAAGATTCCAATCCAAGTTTGTATATCAGCCCATAGTAGACCTTTGAGAAAGTACTTTTTCTTGGAAAAATGAGACATATGCAAGATGGGTTGAAGACAAATGCAGCAGGTGGCTGGGAATATTAGCGGTCTCCCCAGTTGGGGACTGGAGACTTTGGGAGATGCTAATGAAGAAAAGTGACCATATGAGTCCACTGGGCTTTGAAATAGGAACCTTGCATTTGCATGTGTGAGATAAATAATGTGAAAACTAGTAATGTTCTTGTTGAGAAGGCTGCAGGAAAAAGCTTTCTTCTGACTATGGTAGGCATCTGTCTTGTGAACTTCTTTTTAGTCCAGGCTCTGTGCTCTCTGGTGAGTTTGAGTTCATAGTTAAAATTACAGATACCTCAGGGCCAAATCCCAGGTCCCGGTGAGTTCCCTGAAGACCACACTTCTACAGGGGATAGAGGGTAGTGAAGAAAACACTGACATGGGGAAAAAAAGAAAGTAAGTGTGGACAGAAGGTGGTTTCTATTTTCACCAGATCACACAGATAAAAAACAAGTGAAATGTAATGTATATCTTTCTGAGAAGTTGAAATATCTTCAGGATATTCTGGTTTGACCTCCATCAGACCAGAAGGGCAGAGGGACAGGTCTTGCAAAGTTCCCTGATGAGCTAATAACAGGGACAATATTCTCTGTCATAGGCTTTGCTGGCATATAGTACACCCTTCCAGAGGACAGATTAGTTAATTCGTCCCTGGCTCATTTTATGGTCCCAGAGAGATGCTGTTTAGATCACTCCCTAGGGAGAAGATTGTCCTGACCAGTTCATCTCTTGAGATTAAATTCCCCTGAGTCAGTCAGAAGGTGCCAAGCTTGTGGATGGCAGGTAAACAGTGTCTGGGTGAAGTCTTAGACAGGCTTGTAGATGGCAGGTAAATAGTGTCTGGGTGAAGTCCATTATATCCCTGAGTGTAGTTTGAGGTATTTGTAGTAAAAAGAAACAGAAAGGGAAAGAAAAATCTCACGCCCATAAAATTTTTGAGGGAAAACTGGAGCTTAACGTAATGGAGTCCAGGAATCCTCAGAAATTTATTATATTCTGATTGAGAGTAGGTGAAGGGTATGGGGAAGGTTTCTGTGCTACAGTAGTTGTCAGGTTTGCCTAAAGTGCAAATGATCCTCACATATAAACACAGATTTTACCCTATCCCCATCCTCTCTTTCCTCATTTGGACCAGCAAGAAACAACTACTTGAATTTTCAGGAAATTCTAGACTTGCTCTGCATCTTCTGCCAGAGCATGACAGTTTGAGATGAGGGACACAAACAATTAATCCTGCATGTTTGTACTGTTTATGTTTCCTACTTTCTCCACTTTTGCTCTTTTGCTTGGGTTCGGAAGTGACAGGGCAGGGGTCACTCCTTTTGTCACTAGGAAGATGCAACCCTTGGTGGGTCCCTCCCTGATCACGCCTCATGGGGGACCACAAAATTCTCCTTCTTGCAGGGAGAGACACCACAGTTACACAGCCCACCTTCAAAAGCCACAGGCTGGAGGTGTTGGTTTCCACAACAACTGATTCTTCATGGTTTCTAGCAATTTAGAGTGCCTGCTTGGATGCCTAGTAGTTACAGCTTCCCAAGTGGCAAGCCTAGAGAGTTGTTCCTCCTATTAGTGAAGAAGTTTCAGATTTCACATTTATATCTCACCATTGCCAGACTAGTAGTGAAGAGAGCTGGACTAGGCAGCTGGTCCAACCAGCATTTAAAGGACAACCTCTCTATCCATACACAGGTCCTCATGTAAAAGGTTTGCAGATGCCTGGGATAAACCCATCTAGTCCTAAGTGTGAATAGAAGGCTGCAGGTTAATTTATTTTTTCCCGTGGTTTCTGAGTACAAGAGGTGCATATGCTTTATACATTGGTAGTACCAGAAAGAAGGTACAAAAGTACAAGGATGAGCAACTTTTCAAGTATTTTTTCTCCAGTTTAGTGGTATTTTATTCTATGTATTGAATATGGGCACACTGAAAGAGAAAGATTTTTCTTTTTTTCTCAATTAAAATTCCTCTCCTTCTCAATGTAAGTTACAAGTTTAATCACTAAAAAAATGGATTGTTTGACCCTTAAGAATGGAAAAAAAATATATGCCATATTTCCCATCAATTTTTGTCCATTTTGGAGCCTAAAACCAAAGAGAAAAGTACAATTAAAGCACTCAAACTGACAACAATGGTAAACAAGTACACTTTGTTAGACTAACACAGGACTCTTTGGTCATCTTCTTTCATGGGCAGGGCTCTGTTGGGCATGATTTTAAATGAAATCCAAGTATTTTCTCCACCTGTTTAGTTTAAGTGCAGCAACCAGGAATGTAGAGCAGCATTTAAGGTATAAAGTACTCTATTCTCAAGGGCAACACTATGGTGAGAGAGGCAATCTCACCATTCGCCAAGGTTTTCCTTACAGGTGGAGCAGAGAAGCTGGGGGTAGGACTAGAATGCAGGATACACAGTCTCTCTGCCCTAGTCTCATGACAACCTCTTGTGCCAGAGCCTGGGTTTTGCAGCAAAACTCAGCCCTGGGTGTTATACACAACTAATGAATCATTGAACACTACATCAAAAACTAATGTATTATATAGTGGCTAACTGAACACAATAATAATAAAATAATAATAATAACTCAGTTCAGGCCAGGGAACCCTGAGTTCACCAAGAATCCTAAGCAGTCTATTAAAGCTCCTGCAAAGGGCAGTTCTGATGCTTTAAGCATTAATTTTCCAGAGAAATAATAGGATGATACTATTCCTTGCTTGAGTTAACAATAACACTGGCAGGTGGGGTGCCTACTATCAATGCATACTAAGAATAGAAGTGAATCCCTTAAACTGATAAAGGACATGAAGCCAATTATTAATGTATTGCCTCTCTATTATTCTTGCTCTTCTGTCACCCTGCCCCCAACAACTAATCTTCTGTAGTTCTCCCAGTCCTGCAGCCTTCCCAAAACCAAGGCCCTTCTGATCCTATGTGCAGAGCATTTTTAGCTCCAGGCCTCCAACTCCACAAGCACCCTTTTTCTTACTACACACCTACATACTGGACACTAGCTGTGGCTTGTTCACACTGATGTGTTCCAGAAGGTTGTTTCCTGCTCTGGTGTCCACAAACCAGCAAACTTTGTCATCCAGTAGGTTCTCCTCTACCTTCTCCAGTGAGCTATGAACTCCAGCCTTGGAGAAGGACCCACACTAAAAATTTATCTTACCTTGGGCACTCTCCTACAGCCCTAGAATACCATACATAAGAAATAACATATTCTATTTATTATGCATTTTTCATAGTTTAATATTTTTTACATTAGACCTTATGTTTATGTTAAACTTCCCTTGTCCACTGTGCACTTTTTACCCCCTATTTGGATTCAGATTGCCACAGAACACATGTACATCAAAAATCATTCCTAGAATTACTGATATCCTTCTCTTTGAGAGATGCAGCAACTAAAGACCTCTACTATCACTGAGAGAGAAAGCAATAAGGGAAAAGAAAGAACAAAATGTTTGGAAAGGAAGAAGTACGGCTGACGTTATTTGTAGATGTTACAATTCTGTACTTTATATCTTACAAGTATGTACAGACAAGTTGTTAGAATCAAGAAAAGAGTTTAAACATTTGTAGCATAAAAAATCAATATACAAATATACAAAATCCATTTGCATTGTATTTACCAGCAACAAATTTAGAAAACGAAAATTTCAAAGATGGTATTTGCAAAATATGAAGTATCTAGGAAAAAAATGTCCACTTATGGAAAAAAATATAAAGTATTTTTAGGACATGTAAAGAAGTTTTTATTAAAAGGAAAGATAGACCATATCTATAAATCAAACATACAATATTGAAAAGCAGGCAAATGTAAAAGTTCAACACAATCTTAATTCGATACTCCAAAGAGTTTTGGTTTAAATTTTTCTGCTGCATTGATCACTTACATGGAGTCAAAATGGGCCAAATATAACCAAGACACTTTTGAAGAACAAGGAAGAATTGGCGGGCCTTATCCAAATATCAAACCTGGCTTTAGATCTGTAGTATCAATATTGGTATATGGTATTTCAAATACACAGATTAATAGGGCCATGGTACTTACTAGAGGTTATAGAAACTAGCCTATGCATAGGTAGATACTTGACACATGTGCACTGGAAATCAACTGGAAAAGAGTAGACTTTTCAGGGAGTGGTTTACTGAGACAATTGGATATCCAAAAGACAAAACCATAAATATTTTAGAACACAATATAGAAAAAAATATTTTCATGACCTGAATTCAGGGACAGATTTCTTAAAATAGGAAATAACTAACCATAAATAAAAGAATGGTAAATTTGATTGTATTGTAATTAAGATCTGTTCACAAAGCACAGCATAAAGCCAGTGAAAATAGAAGCAGCAGAGACTTTGTCGGTCATAAATATCACCACCAATGCACTGGTATTTAAAACATATGAAGAACTCATTAAACCAATAAATACAAGACTGAAAATAGAATTTAAAAACTTGGCAAAATATTTGAATTTGAACAGTCCTTTCACAGAAGAGAAAATCCAAAAAGCTCATAAATATAAGAATATGCAAAAGCTGAACAATAATAGTAAAAAAAATAAATTCTAATAATCCTCGGTGTAGGTGAAGAAGTATAGTAGCAGGAAGTCTCTATGCTACTAGGGAGACAGTAAATTGGAACAATCACTACAGAAACCAATTTGGCATCATCTAGAAAAGTTGAGGATATCCACACCATAGTGATTCTATTTTTGGAGGTGGACACAAGAGACTTACACATGTATTCCAAGTGAAATGTCCAAGAATGTTCACTGAAGCATTATTCATACTATAGTCAAAACCTAGAAACAACCATAGTGTCCATCCACTGTAGAACTGGATGTTCAGTCAATTCAAGTATGCTTTACTAAAATTATACACTGGAATGCTAATCAACAATGGAGACAAAGAATCTATAGCTACTATGATGATCAGGGATGAATCTCTCAAGCTATCACAGGATGTATGCAGTATGATTTATTTCTATAAATTCATATAGATGGTATTATCTAGGGATGTGTAGAAAAACGGTAAAGCTATAAAGAAAGTTATATGGAAAAAAAAACTGAAGTGCTTGTAATGTCAGGACAATGACTATACCTATCAGGAATGGTGTGGTTGTAAGGAACACAGTGCCTGCATTCTGGAAAACTGGCAGGGGTCTATTCCTTAACCTTGATTCTAGTTACATGGGTGTTTGCTTTTATAAATTATCTAAACCTGGCAGATATGTTTTATGCACTCCTCTATATCTCAGACTTTAAAAATGGCTTCTTTCAAAAATGCAATGGAAGGAAAGTATGTGAAGGAAAAATTTTGATGAGGTTTAGATCCCTAATAGGGATGAAAAACTTTTTCTTCCTATGAAGTGATGTGCAACTATACATCATCACTAAAAAGGGGGAAAATGGAGATTATTTAAACTATATACACCCCCTAATCTAGTCACCACTCTCAACCTTACTCTTGCTAGATATTGCACCCTATATTCATATCATTTCCCAAATCACAGATGACAAACAAGTCAGAAGATCATCAACATCATTAATACAATCATTAGGCAACGCAGGCCAAATCCATTACAGTGAGAGTGGGCCATCACCCTGAAATGCAAGCAGGCACACCAAGACTATTGAGCATCGTCATATGTGTTTTTTGCTCAGCGGAGTCCATAACAGTGATTCAGGGTTTAATCTTACCACATTTAACTGGTAGTCTTGTCCAGAGACCTCCATGTGCTGGAGGATCTAGAATTAGCTGAGGAATGCTGTGGGACTGGACATGAAATTTACATGGTGTAACGGCAGAGTTGGTGTAGGATGTGCGCTGTCTTGGAAAAGCCCAGGGGTGGGTTGGGTTTTCTAGGATTCAATATAAGTTGTTTCATCTTCCAGGCTTTGAATTTCTAGACTGAACACTAGTAATCTGTTTTGGCCCCACCTCTTAGTCATTCTACTTTCTGTATCAGCAGGCAAAACTAACTAACTAACTAACTAACTAAATAACTATAAAACAAATTTTCCTGAGGATATTGCTCAAGACAGTTCTGGATATGGAAGTTTTTCAGGGGGAAAAAAAGACATCATTTTCAGTAGAATTTGCTAGCGCTATGGTAGCTTAATGTTGACACAGAGCGTGTTGTCCCAGGAATTTTCTCTCACTGAATTGATAAATCCAGGCAGGGAGCCACCCAGTAAACAATTTTTTTTTAAAAGCTCCACGCTTAACACTGGGAGGAGGTGGGGGTGTTTATTTTGGTATATACAGTGATGTACAGATTTAAGTTGCATTTAGCAAATAGGTCGCTAGGTATTCATTCCAGCACCATTTACCAAATGAACTTTCATTTCCTCATTATTTGGGAAGACGTCCTTCATTTACCAGAAATATCGAATGTAGAACTTATCTGTGCATACCAGGCTCTGCCTCTGGGCTTTCTATTCTGTTCCAGAGACCCAGTACCAGAATATTTAAATCACTGTGTCGTTAAACACGT
>PITA01023783.1:0-27464 GCA_004023965.1 Spilogale gracilis
CTCCCCTTGCATTCATAATTTTATTATTTTGGGTCTTCTTCCCTTTTACATTGGATTAGTTGGGCCAATGGTTTATTGATCTTATTAATTCTTTCAAAGAACCAGCTTCTAGTTTCATTGATGCATTCTACTGTATCTCTAGTTTCTAACGCGTTGATTTCTACTCTAATCTTAATTACTTCCCAGCTTGTGTGTGGGGTTGGCTTAATTTGTTGTTGATGTTCCATTCTTTAAGGTGTAAAGAGAGTTGGTGTATTCGGGAAAAACAAAAAAGAATAAACAAAAAGACAATCGAAAGTAAAAAAAAGAGGAAAAAAGCAAAAGAAAAAACTCATCCCAAACAACCTCCAAGAATAATATTTATATATTATAAAGGTAAAAACAAATACATGGTAACACAGAAAAATAGGATGGGAAGGCGAGTACAAACTCTTGTTGTGGGCGAGGAAAGTATTTCATTTCCTCCTGGGTGTGTCTTGTTATTATTGTTAGAGGACTCTACTTTCTAGGGATATAGGGAAATTAAAACTGGTTTATATGTAGGGGTAGTATTGAATGGGAGTGAAGGATTACCTTGAAGCTTATATCTATATGTATATTTTAAAGAAAAAAAAGAAAGAAAGAAACATAGGTATATGTATGAAAAAAGTTCAAGTTAAAAAGTTATTATGGAATGTTGTAATAAATATGACATTGTAATAATAAGTGGGTTAAAAATAAAAAGAAGAATTGTGAGAATTAATTTAAAATTTAAAATGAAAACTTAAAAATAAAAATGAAAAGAAGTTAATAAAAAATAAAATGAAAAACTGTATCTATAAAATATATAGATTTTGGGATAGTACTGGTATTTTAATATATTGTTTTTTCCCCAGTATTGGGGTTTTACAGTTTTATGGAGAACCTTTGGTGGTTGTCCTCTTGTTCTTCTGGCTTGCCTTCTAGGGAAGGGGCCTGCCGCATTGTTTTTCCGTCCATCTAGGCTGAGTGACCCAGCCCCCTATCAAGGGGCTGGGCTCAATGGAAACTGGGTTTTTCAAGCTTTTGTTCTCTGGAGGGTTTTGTTCTTTTGTGGCTTTTTGCAGCTACTCAGAAAGTCAAGGCAAAGTAAGCTGTCTGCACCCAGACCTCCATCTCAGAAGCTTCAGTCAGCTTCCCTCTGGATGCTGCAGGGCACACAGACTCTCCCTCTGCACTCTACCCTGAACCCTGCCACTTCTCACAGCTAGTGTGTACTCTCAGTCACCGGCCAGAATGGCAGCCAAGGCCCCTGTTTCTCCCTTCACTCCCATGCCACAGAAACTGTGAGTGATATTGCTTTGTGCAAACCTGTCACTGTCGGGTCCACTATCTGGAGCCCACATGCACGCTGAGTGTTCTTGGACCTGGTGGTCCCACATGTCGTGTGGAAGGCTGCAGGAAGGGTGTCCTCTGGTGCAGGTTGAGTACATAGCCCAAGCAGTGGTGCAAGCATAGTTTCAGGGACTCCCCGGGCACCAGGTTTACTCAGGTGCCAGGGAGAACCTTCTACCGCTGTCCTGGGATGCAGATTTATGTTCCTGCCAGTAGCCAGGAGATTCCCCACTTGTCTCTTAAGACCTATTGTTTTTGGGTGCTTTTAACCAAACTGCAAGTTGATGCTGGTCCCCAAGCACAGGGCACTTTTGTATTGGGGTATTACCTTCTAATGGGTCGCTTCTGGTGGCTCCCTCCCCGTTCTTTCTCCTCCAAAATCAGAGCGCTCCTGTACCACTTTACCTCTCCAACGATGCTCTTCTGCCCTCATAGAGATCCAGAAGTGTGTAGTCTTACATCTCAAGCTGATTTCATGGGTGTTCAGAGTGTTCTGGTAGATATTTCGCTCACTTCAGGGGAGCATTTGAAACAGGGTCTTCTACTTCTTTGCCTTCTTTTCCCCCTCTCACATGTCCCCTCCTTAATACCCATTACCAAATTACCTCACCCTATCTCTCCAGTTTGTTTCCTATGATTAAGTGTCTCTCACGGTTTGTTTCCCTCTCTGACTTCTTCCCATTCAGTTTTTCCTCCTTCCCCTCTGGCCCTCCTCACTATTCCTTGTGTTCCAAATATGAGTGAAACCATATGATAATTATCATTCTCTTCTTGACAGATTTCATTTAGCATAACCCCCTCCAGTTCTATCCATATGGTTGCAAATTTTGGGTATCCATCCCTTCTGATAAAAGAGTACTATTCCATGGTATATATGTACCACATCTTCTGTATCCATTCCTCTGTTGAAGGACTTCTCAGCTCCTTCCACAGTTTGGCTCTTGTGGACATTGCTGCTATGAACCTTGGGATGCATGTGTCCCCTTTTTTCACTGCATTTCTGTCTTTGTGGTAAATAGCCAGGAGTGCAATTGCTGGGTCATAGGGTAGCTCTATTTATATTTTTGAGGAAACTTCATGCTGTTTTCCAGAGTGACAGCACCAGCTTGCATTCTCACCAACAGTGTAAGAGGATTCCCGTTTCTCCACATCTTTGCCAACACTTGCTTCCTGTCCTTTTCATTTTAGCCATTCTAACTGCCGGAAGGTGGTATCTCATTGTGGTTTTGAATTTCCTGATGGCAAGTGATGTGAAGCATTTTTTCAGGATCTGTTGACCATTTGGATTTCTTCTCTGGAGAAGTGTGTCTTCCTGTCTTCTGCCCATTTATTGAGTGAATTCCTTGTTTTTTTGGATGTTAAATTTGAGAAGTTCCTTGTAGATCTTGGATACCAGACCTTTATGTGTAATGCCATTGGCAACTATCTTCTCCCATTCTACAGGTTGCCTTTGAGTTTTGTCAATTGTTTCCTTTGCTGTGCAGAAGCTTTTCATCTTGATGAAGTCCCAGTTGTTCGTTTTTGCTTTTGTTTCCCTGGCCTTGAGAGACATGTCTTGCAAGATGTGGCAGTGTGCAAGGTTGAAGAGGTTGTTGCCTGTGTTCTCCTCTAGGATCTTGATGTGAGGCAGGAATCAATTATCTTTTTTTTCCCAGTGTATTTAAGTCTTCTCTCTTTCTTGAGGAGTCTAGCTAAAAGTTTGTCAGTTTTATTTATCTTTCCAAAAACACAAATCCTATTTTCTTTGATCTTTTTTCTTTTTCATCTCCATTGGATTTATTTCCACATTCCTTTTGTTATTTCCTTATTTCTACTGTTATGGGACTTTGCTTTTCTTCTTCTTCTTCTTCTGACATCTTCCCCGTGTAAAATTAGGTTTTTGATTGGAGAGCTTTCAGGTGGATTGACGAAGACCCGAATTTCTATGAAATTCCCCCTTAGAACTGCTTTTGCTGCATCCTATACATTTTTGTAGGTTCTTTTCATTAGTCTGAATGTAGTTTTAAAATTTCTTTCGATTTCTTCTTTGACCATGGGTTGTTTAGTAGCATGTTGTTAAATCTACACCTAATTCAGACAGTCCTGTTTTCTTCTTGTGACTGATTTCAACCTTCATACCATTGTGGTTGGACAAGATTTCAAACAGAGGATGAGGGAAGCATTCAGTTTATTGATTAGTTTCCTGGGTTTTTTCCTGAGGGAAGACCATGTATTCATTGGAGACAGAGGAAGCTTTTGTGAGACTGGGGGGGCGGGTGGGCAATGATCAACCCTTGCTGGTATTATTGACTATTGCCATGCAGGCTGTGTACCACTGTTCACACTGTAGCCCTGGTGGACTTGTACTTCATTAGAAATATTTTCCAGGAAGTGCAGGGTACTCTTCTCTAACAGAAAGGGGCCATGTGGGTTCATGGCATGGCCCCGGGTCAGCAACCAGGATGTATGGTAAATTGGGGGGTCAGAACCCAACTTTCTGTTGAAAGTGACAGAAACAGGGCATGATAGTCTTCATGACACTCACCAGGTCCGGAGTGACCCACTAGTTGTTGTTGGTGGGTGGGGTAGTGGGGCCTGTGTATCCGTCTTATTAAATCCTGTAGAATTCAGGGCCACCTTTGTTGAGTTGTGTGGAGACAGGTATACAGCAGTCTCTGGCCTGGCACCAGGGTTGCACTGGATCGCCACCATAGGGGCAGTGTGTGGGGGAGGGTGCACTCCTTCATTTTCACAAATGGACCGGGGTCTGTGACTATGATTCTAAGCAGCAGCATGGGGAGAGGACGGCAGTGGTGGTGCACACTTCCTAGGGTTGTGGTCAGGAGTAGTCTGGAACCCACTGAGGTCAGCCATGCCTGGCTCAGAAGGCACCCAGTCACTCTATCTGCGGGCCCTGTGCCCATGGAACATTCGAGCCAGCTCCCATGCTGCTGCCTCCTAATTTTCCTCATCTTCATGGCTACTAGCCTCTGCTCTTCCCCATGGCCCATGGGTTAGTGCCTTCCCTCCACCTGGCCCTCCTCCCTGGGGCCCTGTGCAACCTGAAGTCAGGGTAGCCTTCTTGACAGACAACTCTGTCAGTCCCTTGATGGAACACTGTCCTGGATCCCCTGTGAGTAAGGACAATGCCCTGCGCTGGAAGGGAAGTGCACATCCCCAATAGGGAGAGCCATGTCTCCATTTTCAGCATGGCCTGTACTCCCCTCAGTCCTGAAGGAAGCTCTCCCCATTTCCTGAGCATATAGCTCTTAACTTTAAAACCAATATTGTTTTCTATTTCTCCATCCCTTATATCACTCACAACATGTTTTTCAAATCCCCTGGTCAGTTTTCACCTGTCTTGCTGGACTGTTTGTTCAAAGAGATGACTTGAGCATGGGGTAACCTTCCCTCCTACCTCCTTCAGCATGTCCCTGAGCCCGGGAGCCACAGTTCCATTGAGGACTGAGGGACTTGAGCCAACCCATCCTGAGCCTAGGCTCTGTGTCAACTATGTAGACAGATGTGTGTCAGAATGGTGGGCAGCTAGTATGGGCCAGGAGCAGGCAGTTTCTCTTTCTCATTCCCTCAGCCTTTCTCCCTCCTAGAGTTAGCTCAGAGAAGCCTCCAAGCCCCATATCTCAAGACTCTGTGGCCTGTACCTCCTGCCTTGCTTTGGTGACCTCGGTGGTTTCCTGTTCCTTCTACCTCCCATACCCACTGCCCTTGTCTGTGCTTTGACCTCTTCTTGTCCTGCACTGAGCCCCCCTACCGTTGCATCTTCCATGGATGTGATTAGAAGCAAACCCATCCACAGGGAACCTGTCAGCCACATGGTTCCAGGGAACGACCATTGAATCTGAGATCCGGGATAGAGAACAAACCTACTCTGAAACCTCTTCCACACTCTGTGACTTTCTCACAGTAAAATAAACAATAATAGCTTTCTGGACTGTGAGGTGGCATCTGTCTCTGTTCACACTGTTGAATGCCTAGGTGCTGAGCTGGGACAGAAAGGGACCATGACTCCTGTGGGCTCGGATAAATAGGTGAAGTATAAGAGCACAGTGCAATCTGAATTCGAGGCATAGGGTGAATAAATCTTATCGAGGAAATACTCCCAAGTAGGGCTATGAACATTGAACAGCAAAAGCTTTTTCAAATATGTTACCAAGAGAAAAATTTTCTTTTAGGTTTTGTTTTTTAATTTCAGTTTACTTAATATACAGTGGTATACTTATTTTAGTTGTAGAATAGAGTGATTCAGTATGTTGATCTCTTACTCTGTGCTCCTCATGAAAAGCACACTCTTAATCCCCTTTACCTATTTCACTCATCCCTCCATTTGCCTCCCCATCAGTCTATGCTCTATTGTTAAGAGTCTGGGACACTTGTGTGGCTCAGTCGGTGAAGTGTCTGCCTTTGGCTCAGGTCATGATGCCAACATCCTGGGATCAAGCCCCACATTGGGCTCCCTGGTCAGAAAAAAGCCTGCTTCTCCCTCTCCCTCTACCTGCTATCTACTTGTGCTTTTACTTTAGCTCTTTGTCAGAAAGAAAGAGAGAGAGAGAGAGAGAGAAGAATCTCTTGACAAAAAGTCTGTATTTTGGTTTGTCTCTTTTTTCTCCTTTTTTCTTCCTTCAGTTCTACGTAAGAGTGACAGCCTATGGTACTGTCTTTCTCTGAGTGACTAATTTCACTTAGGATAACACTCTTTAGCTCCATCCATGTGGCTGCAAATGGCAAGATTTCATTCTTTTTTTTTTTTTAAGATTTTATTTATTTATTTGACAGAGAGAAACAGAGCTAGAGAGGGAGCACAAGCAGAGGGACTGAGAGAAGGAGAAGCAGGCTTCCCGCCGAGCAGGGAGCCTGATGTGGGACTTAATCCCGGGTCTCCAGGATCATGACCTGAGCCGAAAGCAGTCGCTTAACCAACTGAGCCACCCAGGCGCCCCAAGATTTCATTCTTTTTATGGCTGAGTAGTAGTCCACCGCACGTGCACGTGTGTACATATCTCTCATCTCATTTATGAATTCATAAATAGACACTTGGGGTTTCTTTCTTGTTGTTATATTGTAAATAACGTTTCACGAAACAGGTCTGCATATATCCTTTTCAGTTATTGTCTCCTATTCTTTGGGTAAGCACCAGTCGTGTGACTGCTAGATCGTAGGTACTTCTCTATTTAATTTTTTAAGGAACATCCATACTGTTTGCCATGTGGTTGCAACAGGTTTCATTCCCACCAAGGGCACGAGTGTTTCCCTTTTTCCATATCCTCCCCACACCTGTTATTTTTTGTGCTGTTGATGGGAGCCATTCTGATAGGTGTGATGTAATATTACATGGTACTTTGAGTTTGCATTTTCCTGATGATGGGTGATGGTAAACATGTTTTCATGTGACATTTGGCCATCTGTATTTCTTCTTTGGAGGAATGTCCATTCTGTCTGCTGCTTATTATTTTAACTGGATTCTGTTTTTCAGGTGTTGATTTTTATCACTTCTCTATATTTTGGACAGTATCCCTTTATTCCAAAGGATATTTGCAAATAACTTCTCCCTGTCAGTAGGTTATCTTGTGATGATTCTTCTTTCATTGTCCTTCTGCTGTGAAGAAAATTTTTATTTGGATATAGTCCCAGTGCTTTATTTTGATCTCCTTTCTTTGCCTCAGGTAACAGATTTAGAAAAATGTTGGTATTGTCCACGTCAGGGAAGTTACTGTCTGGGCCCTCTTCTAGGATTTTTATGGTTTCAGGTCTTCCATTGAGGTCTTAAAAGTGTTCTGAGTTTATTTGTTTGGATGGTATAAGAAACAGGTCTAATTTCATTCTTCTGTATGTAGCTGTCCAGTTTTTCCAACATCATTTTTTGTAGAGACTGTCCTTTTCTCTTGTAACATTCTTGCCTGCTCTGTGGAAGACTAATTGGTCACATAATTGTGGGTTTATGTCTGAGCTGTTATCCTGTTCCCTTGGTCTCTGTATTTCTGTGCCAGTACTGTACTGTAAGGATGACTACAGCTCTGTCGTCCAACTTGAAATCTGGAACTGTGACTCCTACATTTTGTTTCCCTTTCTCAAGATTACATTGGCTGTTCAGTGTCTTTGGTGATTCCATAAAAATGTTTTGGATTGAGTTCTTTGGGTTTTTTTAAAATTTAAATTGAATGAGCCAATTTCTAGCACATCATTCTTTTCAGATGTAGTGTTCAGTATTAGATCAGTTGTGTGCAACACCCAGTTCTCAGTACATCCCGTGTCCTCCTTAATGCCCATCGCTCAGTACTCATCCCTCATCCACCTCCACTCCCAGACGCTCAGTTTGTTTCTGTAGTTAAGAGTCTTTCATGGTTTTCTCCCTCTCGGATGATTTCCCATTCAGGTTTGCCACCCTTCCCTTAGGATCCTCTGTGCTGTTTCTTCTAGTTCACATATGAGTGAAACCATATGACCATTTTCTGTCTCCCCACTGGGGCGCAGGTGTCACTACTGTTCACTCCATCTGTATGTTTGGGGAAAATACCCAGTATACAGTTTCTGGGTCATAGGAAGATTCTATTTTTACCTTCTTGAAGAAACTGGATAGCATTTTATAGACTGGCTATATGAGCTTGCATTCTCAGCAGCAGTGGAAGAAAGTTCCCCTTTCTACACATCCTCAACAACATTCATTATTCCATGACCTGTTAATTTTAGGCATTTTAACTGGGGTTACGTGGTATCTCCTGGTTTTGATTTGTATTTCCCTGAGGGCTGGTGATGTTGAACACTCCCTCATGTGTCTGTTAGTCACTTCAGTCACTTCTATATGGTCTCCAGGGAATACTTGTTCAGGTTTTCACCCATGACTTGAGCTAGGGTTAGGGTTAAGCTTAGAAGGTGTGATCTGCTGATGTCACAGAAGTCTGATCTGAGCCCCACAGTTACAGAGAGTATTAGGTTTAGAGTTTGTGTTCAGTATTGTCATAATAAACATGAATTGGTTGATTATTTCAAACAGAATTCATCAGATTTGAATCATTTTTGGAGTTCCAAATGGCACCATTTTTTGCTAAGTGGCAAGTTGAATCCTCGGGTATGGCTCACGTGTCCCAGTGTGGAGGGCTGGGTGCCAGGGCCCTGGGGATAGAAGCGTGAAAACCCATCCTAAGATTAGAGTTAGAGCCTAGGAGCTGGGCAGGACTCATCTGCTGGAGCTGATGCAAGCTCCCCAGTGATTTGAGTTGAGGTTGTGGGTCAGCCTGAGTGCCAGGCACCGAGTTTGTGTCCATTGGGTCACTGTATTTGGCAGTGGCCCCCTGTGGGCATGCAGATTTCTCTAGCTCTGAGGTTTTTGTGGACCTCCAAATATCGTGGTTCCCTTCTGGCCGGCAAGAGAAGTCCTCTGGTATGACTCAGGTGTCCACAGTCTGTGATACTTTGGGGCCAGGCCTCTGGGGATTGAAGCCTAGAAACCCAACCTAGTGTTAGGGCTAGGGCGTAGGGGTGGCTGGCCCGATCTGGTGGCCCTGAGGCTGGCTTCCTGGGAGGCTGAGTTGAGGGCGTGGGTCTCTCTGAGTGCCAGACTCCAGGTTGGTGTAATGGTGGCCACTGGATGCGTGGGTAGCCTCCTACAGCCTGCAGATTTCTCCTGGTCTGAACACTACATGGAGCTTCAAATTGCTCAGTTTTCTCCAGGGTGGCATGTGGGGTCCTCTGGTATGGTTCAGGTGCCCTAATATGTGTTGCTTGGGGCCCACACCTCTGAGGACAGAAGCCTGAAAACCCAACCTAGGTTGAGGGGTAGGGCCTTGAGGCATGGAAGGCCCAACTGCTGGTGCTGAGGCAAGCTCCCTGAGGTGTTCAGGATTAGGATGAATGCCAGGCTCTGGGTTTGTGTCCAGGGAGCAGATGAACATGCAGGTGGCCTCTTGGGGGCATGCAGATTTCTCCTGCTCTGAGGGTTTTGTAGAGCTCCAAATGACACGGTTTCCTTCTGTCATTTGGAGGTATCCCCAATATCTGTGGCTTGGGGGCCATGCCTCTGGGGACAGAAGCCTGAAAACTGAACTTAGGGGTAGGGTTAGGCCCTAGGGGCACAGCCAGCCAAATCTACTCATGCTGAAGTGAGCTCCATAGGGTTGGGTGGAGGCTGTGGGTCAAGCTGAGTGCCAGGGTCCAGCGTTGTGTCCAAGGGGATGCTCAATGTAGGTGTGGGTCTGGAGGTTTTGCAGATTTCTCCTGCACAGAGGGTTTTGCAGAGCCCCAAATGCCATGGTTTCCTCATGGCTGGCAGGTGGAGTCCTCTGGTATGTCTCTGGTGCTCCCAATCTATGGGGTTTGGGGGCCAGGCCTCTGGATCCAGTAGCCTGAAAACACAACCTAGGGTTAGGGTTAGGGCCTAGAGGCCTGGCAGGCCTGATATTCTGGCATTGACGAGAGCTCCCTGGGGCCTGAGTTCAGGGTGAGGGTCAGGCTCCCCACTGCCTCTGGCGGTGGCAACCGGCAGAGCAGCACACTCCATGGCCTCGCACTGCATCTCAACACTGCCTCTAGTGGTGGTTAGCGGCACTACAATGCCTTCTGACCTCCCTCCCCCTGCAGGTCACCACTGCTCCAGTGGCTGGAACCCACATTGCCACACCTTCCAGCATCTCACACTGCAGTTCACCACTGCTTCCACTGTTGGGCTACTTCACTCACACTCCTTTTTTGCATCTAGTACTGTCATTCATCACTGCCTCCAGTGGTGACATGCTGCAAATCCATGCCATCAATGGTGTCACACTGTATGTCCACACTACCTATAGTGGTGGTAGGTAGGACAGCATATCCTTCTGGCTTCCTTCACACTGTTGCTGACCAATGACTCTCCCTGCAGCTCACCACTACCTGCAGTGGTAGGAAACTGCACTGCACTCCTTGATGCACTGCACTGCCAGCTGCACACTGCCTCCAGGGGTGGGATCCTCCACAGTCACGCCTTTGGGGATCACACATGATGGCTCAATGCTGCCTCCAGTGGCGACAAGCTGCACAGCCATGCCATCCGGGATCTCACTCTGCATCTCATCACTGCCTCTAGTGGCCATAAGCAGCACTGCAAGACCTTCAGGCATCCCTTGCATCCCCGCTGTCTCCTGTGGCCTGTGGCGGGAAGTGACATTTCCATTTGTTCCAGGATCTCGCCATGCAGCTCAGCACTGCCTCCAGTGGCAGAATCCTGTACTGCCATGCCATCCAGTAGTTCTCCCAGTTCAGCTGTCCACCCCTGAAAGCAGTGTTGAGCTCCAGGGCATGAGATGCTGAACGATGGGGCAGTTCAGCTGCTGCCCAGGGAGGCAGCAGCTGAGCTGCTATGGGCGAGACACTGGAAGACCTGTCCTTGGCGCTTCCCGACAAGGGAGGTACTGGGCAGATCAGTGCAAGGCATGAGAGAGGCAGTGTACATTACCAATGCAGGAAGCAGTACTGAGCTGAAGTCTAAAGGATGGGGGAAGACGTGCTAGTGCGGCTTGGGACTAGTGGAGGCAGTTAAGAGCTGCCCTCCACTAGTCCCAGGCCGCACTGGCACGTCTTCCCCCATCCTCTACTAGTGGAGGCAGTTAAGAGCTGCATTGTGAGATGCTGGAAGGCCCAGCAGTGCAGGTTCACACCATTGGAGGGAATGGTGAGCTGCAGGGTGAGTCCCTGGAAGCCATGCAATGATGCTTGCCACCACTGGAGGAAGTAGCGAGCTGTAGTGGGAAAGACGCTGGAAGAGGAGTCAGTGCATCCTGTCAGCACTGAGGGTAGTGAGGAGGTGCTTTGTGAGAGACTCTGAGAGGCAACACATGGTAGCTTGTTACTCCAGGAGGCAGTGGTGAGTTGTAGAGTCTCTATCCCCAGGCTCCAGAGTGGTGGTGACAACTGCTAGAGCTGCCCACCAACTCAGCATTGTGCCCCATGTCCCTGGGTTTGCTGGTCATGGGATGTCAGGATAGTGCAGAAGGGGCCTCCGGGTGGGGGTCAGGAGCTGGGAGGAAACCAGCCCCAACTCATGTTGCCTTTGGAACTGAAGTGTTGAGCTTTTCCCTGGAAGAGTCACGTCACTCTTCCCAAGAGGAAAATGGCATTGGTCGACTTTAGAAGGAAGCTAATGACTACTTAAGAAGCCAGCATGTATCTCCCCTTCTCCTAGGCACTGGAGTAGCTGTGCAGGCCTTGAGTGGGAGATGCCTTCTTCTTTCCACCTGAAAAAACTTCTCCACCCTGGATCCACGAGACCTGAAGTATGGAAATCAGTGCGAGTCAGTCATGCAGCTTGTCTCAGGACGTCAGCCTCAGAGAAAGAGCAGGTTCATTAGCCGCAGTGCACATCCATGTCAGGATTGGAGGTAAAACTTCTCTTGATCCCTAAACCTCCTGGGCTTTTCTCTTGTCTCTAGCAGAGCCACAAAATCAAATGGAAGCAGATGTCAGCAATCTAAATGGATGCCAGAGTTCCTTAGTTTTCCTGCAGGGAGAACATGGCAGGGGATCCCATTTTCCCTGTTCATTTCTGACTAACGAAGGTATTTGGAACATCTCTATCCTAGGAAACCACTTGGATTCAAAAGTGAAGATGAGATTTCCTCTGTGAGTGTTTTTCACAACTCATTTAATCCTTCATTGAACAGTGTTTATTCCATTGGGCCCAGGATGTGGTGGAGTGCCCAAGATCTAGAGTTAAGTGGCTTGTTGCGATCAGATAGAGTCAGATCGTGTCTTGTCATTGGTCAAAGATGTCTCCTAATGGATTAGTCTTTTCATCCCAAGATGTCCAATGACGCCAACATCCCTGGGGGCTCAGGAGGGCATCACTCAGGCTGAGGGACAGGCTCTGGGTTTGTGTACATGGGCTGTTGAAAGTGGGGGTGGCCTCAGATGGACATTACAGGTTTCTCCAGTTCTGAATACTTTGCATATCTCAAAATGCACAGTTTCCTTCTGGGTTCTGGGCGGAGTTCCATGGTATGGCTGAGATGTCCCCAACAGGTAGGGCTTGGCCAGGATCTGGGGACAAAAGCCTGAAAGGCCAGCCTAGGTTTAGGGTTAGGGCCTAGGCACATAGCAGACCCCATCTGTTGGCTCTGAGGAGAGCTCCCCTGGTGGTGAGTTCAGGACAAGGGTCTGGCTGACTGTCAGTCTCTGGATTTGTGTCCTGGGGGGCCTAATCTGGTGGGGATAGCCTCAGGGGGCGTGGTAGATATAACATGCTCTGAATCCTTTGTGGCATTCCAAATGGCATTCTTTCCCTCTTGGTAGCAGGCCGAATCCCATCATACAGATCACAAGTCCACGACTGGTAGGGATTGTGCAACAGGCCTTGGGAAAGGAGCCAGAAACACCACCCTACAATTAGGGTTAGGCCCTAGGGGCCAGGAAGGACCGATCTCCTGGCGCTGAGCTGTGACTCCTCAGAGGCTGAGTTCAGGGCATGTGTCAGTCTGAGTGTCTGATTCCAGGTTGGTACAATTGGGGCCATTGAAAGTGGGGGTGGCCCACAGTGGGCATGAAGATTTCTGCTGCTCTGAGGGTTTTGCCAGTCTCCAAATGGTACAGTTTCTGGAAGTCTGGCAGGCTGAGTCCACTGATACATCCCATGCATACCTAATATTTATGGCTTGGGGCCAGGCCTCTTGGGAGAGAGGCTTGAAAAATCAAGGTTAGGGTTAGGGTTAGGACCTAGGGGCCCTGCAAGCCCATTCTTGGAGTGCTGAGGGCAGCTCCCCAGGTGGCTGAGTTAAGGCATAGGCTCAGAATGCTTTACTGGCAATTTGTGCCCAGATTCCAGAGCACCTGGCTGAGTTTTCCCGGGGTTGGAACCAACGTTGCTTCCTCCTATGACGTGTCAGGAACCAACACTGCCCCACCACCTGGCGTCTCTACTTACAGCTCTCCTGTACGGCCCGTTGCAGGAGGGTGACTTGCAGCCTTGTCCAGCATCTCGCCTTGGAGCTCAGTGCGGCCACCCGTGGTGGCCAGCTGTAGTGTCCCATCCCCAGCAGCCCTCACTGTGCAGCCCAGCGCTGTATCCAGCCATAACATGTACCCGGTGCCTGTTTCCTGCTTCTCCATGACAGGTAGCCTGGCGGTGGCACCACCACCGGCGGCGACAGGCAGCCAAGTCACAACCTCCCCATTCGCGGTCCTCACCACTCGCCCTTGAGGGCGCTCACAGAGTCCGGGCTGAGCTGTCATTTTACCTTGCCAGAGGTCAGTAAAGGAAGGAGTGGTCACGAGCTTTGGACTGAGGTCTCCAATGATGTGGACGCAACTTACCTAGACCTGGAATAATTTCCCATGGGATTTCGGCGGAGACCTCCAAAGCTTGGGATTGAACCCCTGCCTCTCCTTATCTTCGCAGTCTTCTTGAAATGTGTTCTTATGAGATTTCTGCGCAAATGAAGGAACTGAAATTTGCGGTGGCCCTGGGTGTTCATGCAGGTTCTGCTGCTCCAGCTGTTTGGCAGAGCCGCAAATGGCAGTTTCCTGCTGGCCCACAGGTGAGTCCACTGGTATTTCTCATATGTACCTAATCTCTATAGCTTTGGGGACAGGCCTCCAGGTACAGAGGCCTGAAAATCAAAACTACGGTTAGGGTTAGGACCTAGGGGCCCAGCGAACCCAAACTGCAGCGTTCAGGGGAACTCCCTGTGTGGCTCTCTTTAGGGCTTTTGTCATTTTCAGTCTCAGTCTCCAGGTGAGTATCCATGGGCGTGCTGAATGTGACGTTGTTCTCTGGTAGGCAGTCGGATTTCTCCTGCTAGAGGTTTTTGTATAGTTCCAAGTGTCATGGTTATCTTTTGGCTGGCAGGCAGAGTTCTCTGGTATGGATCTGGAATCCTCAATCTGTGGCTTTGGGGCCCAAGTTTCTGGTCAGAGAAGCCTGGAATTCTCAATGAGGGACAGGGTTAGTTCCTAGGGGTTCACAGGCCCGAAATTCCAGCGCTGAGTCGACCTCCCTGGGGTTGAGTTGAAGGTATATGTTTGTCTGAGTGCCCAACTCCAGGTTATTGTTCAGGGGGCTGCGGAATGTCGGGATGTGCCCTGGTAGGCAGCAGATTTTTCTCGCTCTGAGGGTTTTGTGGAGCTCCAAGAGACATGGTTTCCTCTTGGTTGGCTTGCAGAGTCGTGTGGTGTGGGACTGGTGTCCTCAATTCGTGGGGCTTGGGGCCCAGGACTGTGGGTCCAGAAGTCTGAACTTTACACTTAGGGTTAGGTTTCAGGCCTGGGGGCCCACTAGGCCCAACCTTCCAGCGTGCAGTCGAGCTCCCTTGGGGGCTGAGTGGAGGGCGTGGGTCTGTCTGAGTGCACACCTCCAGGTTAGAGTCCAGGGAGCTGCTGAATGTCAGGCTGTCCCCTGGTAGGCATGCAGCTTTCAAACTCGCCAAGGGCTTTATGGAGCTCCCAATGTTATGATTTCCTTCTGGCTGGAAGGCGAAGTTCTCTGATATGAATCAGGTGTCTCCCCAATCTCTAGAACTTGCATTCCAGGCCTCTGGGGACACAAGCCCAACAATCCAACCTAGGGTTTAGGTTAGGACCTAGGGGCCTGGCAGGCCCTATCTCTCCACGGTGAGCTGAGGGCATGGGTCAGCCTGAGTGCGAGACCCCAAGTTGGTGTCATGGGGGCCATTGAATGGTGTGGTGGCCTCCAGTGCATATGAAGATTTCAGCTGCTCTGAATGTTTGGCAGAGTTCCAAATGGCATGGTTTCCTGCTGGCTGGCTTGCTGAGTCCACTGATATGGCTCCTGTGTACCTAACCCCTACGGCTTGGGGGCCAGGCCTCTGGGTAAAGGAGCTTGAAAATCCAACCTAAGGTTAGGCTTAGGGCTTAATGGCCCTGCAAGCCCAACCTGGCAGGGCTGCAGTGAGCTCCCTGGGTGACTGGGTTTAGGGCTTTGGTCAGCTTTGGTGCCAAAGTCTAGTTTAGTGTCTAGGGGGCTGCTGAAGATGATATTGTTTTCTGGGATGCATGCTGATTTCTGCAGCTCTGAGGGTTTTGTGTAGCTCCGGTTGGCATGGTTAATGTTTGGCTGGCAGGTGAAGTTCTCTGGTATGGGTCTGGTGTCCTCCATCTGCGGGCCTTGGGGCCCAGGAGTCTGCGTACAGAATCCTGACATTCCAAACGAGGGTCAGGGTTAGCTCCTAGGGGTTCGGCAGGCCCGATCTTGAGCCCTAAGTTGAGCTCCCTAAGGGGCTGAGTGGAGGGCCTGCGTTTGTCTGCGTGCCCGAATCCAGGATACTGTCTGGCGTGCTGCCGATGCCGGGATATCCTCTGGTAAGCATTCTGATTTTGACCCCTCTGAGGGTTTTGTGGAGCTCCAAACGTTATGGTTTCTTTTTGTGTGGCATGAGCAGTTCTCGGGTGTGGGTCTGGTGTCCTCTCAATCTGTGGGGATTAAGACCAGGAATCTGGGTACAGAAGTCTGAGATTTCAACTTAGGTCTAGGGTTCAGGCCCAGGGGAGGCGTGCTCTCAATCTTACTGTGCTGAGTCAGGCTCCCTTGGGGGTTGAGTCGAGGCCATGGGTGCACTATGGGCAAGCCTCCAGGTTTGTGTAAGGGTGTTGTTGAATGTAGGGGCGTCCCCTGATAGGCACCCAGATTTCTCCTGCCCTGAGGGTTTTGTCAGGCTTCAAATGTCATGGTTTCCTTCTGGCTGAAAGGTGGAGTCCTCTGATATGACTCATGTATCCCAAATGCAGGGATTGGGATACAAATCTCCTGAGAATATCCTGCGCCCTCAGGAGGTTGGAACAGTGACCTCTGGCGAGTTGGGGGATATTTTCCACTCCCGAGGCTCAGAATGCCTTCTCGGGCAGTTTGTGCCCAGATTCCCGGGCAGCTGCCCTAATTCTCCGTGGGATTTGGACTGAGATAGATTCCATCCGTGCCGTCTTGGGGACGAACACTACCTAGCATCTTTACCTGCAGCTGTCCTGTGAGGCCCGTGGAAGAGGGCGGTGACATGTAACCTCATCCGGTGTCTCACCCTGGAGCTCAGTGCCACGTCCCGTGCCGTCTCCAGCATCCCTCCCTGGGCAGCTCAGCACTATGTCCAGCCGTGGCAGGTGTGACTGGTGACTCTTGAGGCATCCCCTGTGGCAGCCAGTTTGGCCCACCCCCAGGGGCAACAGGGATCCAAGCCTTGCCCTCCATGGTCCGGCCCGCCATCTCACATTGCCACCACCCATCAGCTTCCTGTGGCAGGAGACTGTGCGGCTGTTCCTCGCTGCCTCTTCCACAGTAGCCCGCAGTGCCTGGGCCTGGGTCCTCAGTGCTGGTCGCGAGGGCGCTAGCCCCATCCCTGCCTAGCTCTCAGGTGACACAGCCAGAGGTCTCGTGGTTTCCCTGGGTTCTCGCTGCTCTGGAAGGGCGATTTCACGAGCTTGGGCTGAGGTTTCCATAGATGAAGACCCTACTCCCCAGAGGCCTGGAGAATTTCTGATTGAACGTGTTGTGAAGACCTTCCCTCCCCACCCCTATCCCTACCCCTGTCGTGATTGCACGCACACCTGCACGTGCCTTTGCCTGCATTCTGAAACACATTCTCATGAGATTTCTAACCAAATGCAAAAAATCTGGATAGAAATCTAGTGAGAATTACCCCAGGACTCAGGAGCTTGGGAATGAGAACTCTGGCTAGTTGGAGGACCTTTTTCTCTCCGGAGGCTCAGGTCACGTTACAGGCAATTTCTGCGCAGGATCCCGGTGAGCTGCCGGAGTGCTCCCGTGGTTTGGACGGAGGTAGGACCCCCCCCCCCCATGCCGAGTGGGGGACCAAAACTGCGCTAGCACCCAGCGTCTCTACCTCAACCTGCCTTGTGGGGTCCGTGGCGGGTGGGGGATGACTTGCAGCCTTGTCTGCCGTCTTGCCCTGGAGCTCAGAGACGCCTCCCGTGGCCCCAAGCTGTAGTGTCCCGCCTCCAGCAACCTTCCCTGGGCAGCTCAGCCCTGAATCCAGCCCTGGCAGGTGTGCCCGGTGCCATGGGAGGCCGAAGGGCAGCGGGGCACTGTCTCTAGGGTAACAGGTGTCCTAGCCTCACCCTCCGTGGTGGTCAGACCCTGCGTCTCCCACTGGCGCTGCCCTTCGGCCTCCTGTGGCAGGAGATTGCACAGCAGCCTCTCCCGGCCATTTTGACAGCAGCCCTGCATTGCCTCCGGCCATGGTCCTCCGTGCTGGCTTTCAAGGGTGCTCACCGGGTCCCTCCTGAGCTCTCATGGGATGAGATCCTGTGGTTTCCCTGGGTTCTCGCATGTCCGGATGGGCGATCTCAAGGGGTTTGGACTGAGGTCTCTGGAGATGGGGACCCAACTCCCCAGAGGCTGGAGAATTTCCCCTTGAGTGTGCTGCGGCGATATTCCGCCCCCACACCCCCAGATCAAGATTGCGCATGCACATCCGCTTGCATTCACCTGTGCCCTGAAACAAGTTCTCGCAAACAAATCCTTTGGATTTGGGTAGAAATCTTGTGAGAATTTCCCCAGGCCTCAGATGCTTTGACTGAGACCTCTGGCCAGTTGGAAGACGTTTTCCTCTCCCAAGGCCCAGATCACATTACAGGCGATTTCTGCCCAGGTTCCGGGTCTGCTGCCGGAGTTCTCCCGGGGTTTGCACGGAGGTAGGGCCCACCTGTGCCATGTCGGGGACCAACACTGCCCTAGCGCCCAGCGTCTCTACCTGAAACTGCCCTGTGCGGCCCATGGCGGGGAGGTAATGTGCAGCCTCGTCCAGCATCTCGCCGTGGAGCTGAGTGCTGCATCCAGCTGTGGCAGGTGTGCCCGGTGCCCCTTGCTGCCTCCGGCGTGGCAGGCAGCTCGGTACCATCCCCGGGGTAACAGGTAGCCAAGCCTCGTCGTCCCTGGTCTGGCCCTGCGATTCCCACTGCAGCCACCCGCTTCCGGGGTGCTACGGAGGTTCGGTAGCAACAGCGAGGACTCTGTAGAGTGCTTTGGGGAGAGTAGGTATCTTCCCTGAGCACAGAGCATCTTCTCATCTCCATGTGTCGCCCTGCATGTCTGTCATCAGTGCCTCACGGCTGTCAGAGGACAGATCTGTCACCTCCTTGGTTCAGTGCACTCCTAGCTATCTTGTTCTTTTGGATGCAGTTGTGTGTTCTCCATAGTTCTCTTTCTGATGGTTCCTTAGGAGCACATAGAAATGCAATTGATTTGTGTATGTTGATTTTGTCCCTTGCAAGTTTCTTGAATTTATGAGTTCTGTTCACCTTAAACTCAAACTGCCAGTTCTTTGACCAACAAAATGGGCTTAATTAGGCATAGCAGAGAATTGCACTCTGGGATGAACAATTTATGGTCACATCACAGGCATGTGCAAGAAACAAAGGAGAGGAACATTATTTCATGGAGAAGGAGGAAGAAGTTGGGAGGGTTGCTTGGAAGGCAAGTTCACTGGAGAAAGGCAGGGGTTCAGGGTGACAGAGGATTCCCACCAACTGACCTGCAGGGATGGTGATTTCTTGTAGGAGATGAACCTTCCAGCTTCCCCTCTGGGGCCGGGAATGGATAAGTCTCTCCTGTGGGGGATTCTGATGTGGGGTCTGAAATGGACCCTGAGTGGCGGCTGTCCCCTTCCAGCCTCCCCTTCTGGCATCCCCAGTTCACTTTCCTGAGGCTTCCCTTCAGGCTTTTTCACAGTTCTAACCAGGCTGCGGTGGAGTGCTGTGGAAAACTGGAATTCTGAGTCCCACTTCCTTACTGTACCCAAGACACAGGTCCCTGATTTCATCCTCCCATGAGTCTCCTGCTCACCTGTGCCCTCCAAGGGCGAGTGGCCTCTCCATGGTGGGTGAGCTGGAGCCGGGAGGGCTTGGCCTCGAGTCTGGAGTTGGATGTCCTCTCTGCTTCGGGCTGTGGTGCTAACATGGTTGTCTTTTCCTCTCTGTGGTGATTCCAGAGTGCAGGCATCTTGTCACAGCAGCACGGATAGGTTTTATCTGCACACTCGGGTTCCCCAGCTGTCATTTCTTTACCACGCTCGCCGCTTCGCACGGGATGCTTCAGTGTTTGACCCCAAACAGGGACAGTGTCCTGCCAAACCACCACGTAACCTGAAATGAGGAGATCATTACAGGTTCCACCTTCTAAAAAGAGCCCCAGGCCCACTTCAACTGTGTCCACCTGACCTATTGCCTGAGAGATCTTTCTCCATTCCGGTATAGCTTTCTTTTTCTGGAACTGTTCCTGACACTTTCCTTTATTAGGGTGACCTTAAAGGATGTAAAGAGCACAGATGATTCCAGTCTGAGTGGTATTTCCATTTGGCTAATGTCACTGGAGCTGTTTTGAGCGCCCATCCACGTTGTGACGTGCATCAGTGTCGTTCATTCACCTTTTCACTGTGACTAAACATTATAACTTTGACCACTTCAAATAGTTCCAGTACACATTTCTGTGGCCTTAGGTGAGTTCACACGATTGCACATTATTCTCCAGGATGCTTTTGTTCTCCCCGATGGGGCCTCTTTATACACTAGACACTAACTCCCCATTCCCCTTTCAGCTCAGTGCCTGCAGCCACATTCAGCTGTGTCTCTAGATCCTTCAGACAAGTAGAATCATACACTATCTGTCCTTCTGTGATCGGCTGACTTCACCCAACATAATGACTTCCAGGTTCCATCTGTGTTGTAGCCTGTGTCAGAACTCCCTTCGTTTTTAAGGCTGAATCATGTTCCATGGTGTGGATTGCACATTTTGTTTATCCATTCATCTGTCAGTGGACACTTGGGTTGCTTCAACATTTTGGCTATTGTGGAAAATGCCTCTCTGAATAAGGACACATGAATATCTGCTCAAGTCTTTGCTTTTGGTTCTTTTGGGTCCATATGCTGAAGTGGAATATGGTGCTCAAATTTTTGAAGAGACATCATATTGTTTCCACAGATGCACCACTTTTTCCATCTTAAAAAGCCTTTTTTATTCATATTCTAGTCAGCCTATTAAATGAATCTATAATATGCTAACACTTCTATGTATTTTACTTTATTTTTTATTTTTTAATTAACAGATAATGTATTATTTGTGTCAGGGGTACAGGTCTGTGATTCATCAGTCTAACACAATACACAGCACTCACCACAACACATACCCTCCCATCACCTGTCCATCACCCAGCTACCCCATCCCTCCCCAGCCCCCTTCCACTCCAGCAACCATCAGTTTGATTCAGAGATTAAGAGTCTCTTATGGTTGGTTTCCTTCTCTGGTTCCTTATTTTTTCCTCTCTTCCCCTATGATCTCCTACGTTGTTTCTCAGATTTCACATATCATTGAGATCATATGACAATTGTCTTTCTCTGACTTACTTCACTCAGCATAATACCCCCTAGTTCCATTCATGTCACTGCAAATAGTAAGATTCCATTTTTGATGGCTGCATAGTATTCTGTTGTATATATACACCATATCATGTTTACTCTTTCATCTACTGATGGTCATCTGGGCTCTTTCCATAGTTTGGCTACTGTGGATATTGCTGCCTTAAACATTGGTGTGCAGGTGCCCCTTTGGGTTGCTACATTTATGTCTTTGGGGTAAATAGCCAGTAGTGGAACTGCTGTGGTAGAGTAGCTCTATCTTCAACCTTTTGAGGATCCTCCACACTGCTTTCCAGAGTGGCTGCACCAGCTTGCATTCCCACCAACAGTGTAAGAGGGTTCCCCTTCCTCTACATCCTTGCCAACACCTGTCATTTTCTGACTTGTTAATTTTAGTCATTCCGACTGGTGTGAAGTGGTACCTCATTGTGTGTGTGTGTTTTAAGATTTTATTTATTTATTTGACAGAGAGATCACAAGTAGGCAGAGAGACAGGCAGAGAGAGCGGAGGAAACTGGCTCCCTGCTGAGCAGAGAGCCCAATGTGGGCCTCCATCCCAGGACCCTGAAACCACGACCTGAGCCAAAGGCAGAGGCTTTAACCCATTGAGCCACCCAGGCGCCCCTCATTGTGGCTTTGATTTGTATTTCCCTGATGCCACACATTCCTTAGACCTTCATGCCTATAAAATAAAAGCCACTATGCATCTTTAACAATATTATGAAGGGATCAGTGCAGCATGCTGCTTGCTGGACATCATATTTTACCTATTTCTCACTATTAAATATCATACTGTGTGTATGGGTTTCTCTTCCAGCAGTTTCAGCAATAGTAGTTATGCTACCATTCCAAAGTGGAATGCACCTTCTGGTCCAGATACAACTCCACTGTCTGTGGCAGCCTCTGCTTCCTTCACAGATTACCATCCGGGGTGACCTGATTGTAAGCGAGGCCTCAGCAGCATTGCCGGCATCATCTGTGCCACCAAGCCCAGCCTCTCCATCTCACCTGTCAGTATCAGCACCATGTGTTCACTGAGAAACCTTTAATCAATGGAAAATCCAAAGACTCAGGGAATCTAATGAAGCAGTGGAAGTCTCCAAACAATCTCTTAAATGATATCCCCTACTAGATATTGACTTGAAGGATGCAGACTGGCCTAAACTACTAACTGGCTCTTGTTATAACCCAGCTTATACCACGTCAATCAGGTACTGACTTTTCTACCTTCCTTATCATAGCTTACTGAATTGAGTATAGCTTCAGATACAGGGCAGACTTTGAAAATAACCTCAATTTCATTTCTGAGATGCTTTGTGTGCTAGTATTTTATAAAGGAGCAGTTGCTGAATATGCAGAATGGGCAGCTGTATCTTTAAATATTAATAGGTCTGAAACTGATCAATTATTGCACTCAATTAACTCAATCCATATTCACCTTTTAGAAAATAATCAACCCATGGATACCGTGTTCAGTCTTTATAAGAATAGGGACAACCTGTCAGGTGTATAGCACCTCATAGAAAACTTAGCGTATAACACAATATCATTAGCCTTCATAGTGTACATCAGGCTTCTCTCTCACACCACAGACTTCTACCCTCAAGAACATGGGAATTGAGGTTAGTAAAACCTATCCTGGTCATATTGGAACCTACAGTAGAGGCTGTGCTTTGGTATTTAGTATGAAAAACTTTTTAAGCCAGAGACAGAGCCTCAAATTTTGTTCAGTTTTATCCATATTTCATTATGCCCAATTTATAACCTATGCCAGAAACAAATTCACTCAAGGAAGGAAATTCCTGCAGTTCCTTGTGGACTTATAGGAGGTTTAACTAGAGGATCAATGGCAGTCACTTTTTTACTAACATCTTACTTAATGGTGAAAAGCTGAATACTTTTCTGTTAGGGTCAGGAATAAGACAAGGAGGTCCACTGTCTCTGTTTTTACTCAACATAGTGCTGGAAGTCCTGCTGCACCAACCAGACAGGAAAAAGAAATAAAAGACATATCATCAGCAAGGGAAAGAAAAACTGTCAGTATTTGCAAATGACATGATTCTATATATAGAAAACCCTAAACAGTCCAATTAAAAAATATTGGAATCCTGTAAAGTTGCAAGATAAAAAATTACATACAGAAATGTGTTACATTTCTGTGCACCAATAGCAAAGTAGAAGAAATAGAAATTAAGAAAACGATTTCATTTACAATTATGCCAAAAAGGGCAAAATACCTGGGAATAAATTTAACCAAGAAGGTAAAAGACCTATAGTCTAAAAATATAAAACAATGATTAAAAAAAACTGAAGACACAAACAAATGGAAAGATACACCATGTTCACAGATTGGAAGAATTAATACTGTTAAAATGTTTGTATTACCCAAGGCAAAATCTATAGATTCAATACAGACCTATCAAAATACCAATTGCATTTTTTTATAAATAATCCTAAAATTCATATATACCCAAATAGCCAGATTTCAAGATACACTACAAAGCTATGGTAATCAAAACAGTGTAGTATTGGCACAAAAACAGACACATCAGTGGAACAGGATGGAGACCTGAGAAATAAACCCATGCTTGTAGGATTAATTAATCTATGAGAAAGAAAGCAAGAATATACAATGGGTAAATATAGTTACTTTAATAAATGGTGCTGGGAACACTGAACAGCTACATGCAAAAGAATGAAATTGCTTTTTTGCCCTACACATAAAAATAAACTCAAAATGGATTAAAGACCTAAATGTGAGACCTGAAACCATAAAACTCCTAAAAGAAAATATAAGCAGTAAACTCTTGGACATCAGCCTTAGCAACATTGTTTTAGATATGTCTAGATATGGCTCCTCAGGCAATGGAAACAAAGCAAAAATAAACTATTAGAACTATACAAAAATAAAATCTCTGCAAACAAAGGAAAGCATCAACAAAACTAAAAGCAACTTACTAAATCAGAGAAGATATCTACCAAAGATATATTCAATAAGAGCTTACTAACCAAAATAAATAAAGAACTTAGGCAACTCAATACCAAAAAAAAAATTGATTAAAAAATCCCAAGACATACAGATGGCCAACAGATCTGTGAAAAGATGCTCAACATCACTAATAATCTAGAAAATGCAAATCAGGGGTGCCTGGCTGGCTCTGTCTGTAGAGCATGTGATTCTTGAGCTCGGGGTCATGAGTTCAAGCCCCATGTTGGACACAGTGCCAGTTTGAAAGAAAAGAAAATGCAAATCAAAACCACAATGAGGTATCACCTTACATGTGTCAGAATGTCTAGTATCCAAAAGACAAGAAACAACAAGAATTAGTGAGGATATGAAAAAAAGGGAAGACTTGTGTACTGTTGGTAGGATGTAAACTGGTACAAAGACTATGAGAAACAGTATGGAGTTTCCTAAAAAAAAAAAAACTAAATAAAAATAGAAATACCAAATGGTCTAGTAATTTCACTAGTGGGTATTTACCCAAAGAAAATAAAAACAATAATTTGAAAAAAAATATGCACCGTTATGCTTATTGCAGCATTATTTATAATAACCAAGCTATGGAAGTAACCGGTTGTGCCTATTGATAGATGAATGTATAAAGAAGTTGGTATATGTATATAATTATGGAATACTACTCTGCAATAAAAAAATGAGATCTTGCCATCTGTGACAACATGGATGGACCTAGAGGGTACGATGATGCTAAGGGAAATTGAAAAAGAAATATAGCATTTGATTTCACTTTTATGTGGAATCAAAAAACAAAAATGAACAAACAAAACCAATAGAATAATAAATACAGAGAGTAAACGGGGATGGAAAAAATAGGTAAAGGAGATTAATAGGTACAAACTTCCAGTTATTAAATAAGGCATAAAGATGGAAAGTGCAGGATAGGAAATAGTCAATAATACTGTAATAACATTGTATGACAGATTACAACTACACTGTGGTGAGCATAATGTAACATATAGAATTGTTGAATCACTACGGTGTATATCTGAAGCTAATATAACGATTGTCAGTTGTTACAATTAAGTTGTGTTGATGTGTGGAATGCTCTTAGAAAACCATACTCTATGGGGCGCCTGGGTGGCTCAGTTGGTTAAGCAACTGCCTTCGGCTCAGGTCATGATCCTGGAGACCTGGGATCGAGTCCCACATTGGGCTCTCTGCTCAGCGGGAAGCCTGCTTCTCCCTCTCTCACTCCCCCTGCTTGTGTTCCCTCTCTGGCTGTGTTTCTCTCTGTCAAATAAATAAAAATCTTAAACAAACAAACAAACAAACAAAAACCATACTCCTTGGGAAGTACTGGTTGCCAGAGATAAAAGACAACCCAGCCAGAAGTCAAGTAGATACCACATACCCTAATGGCTGTGATTCTTTGGACAACTGAAAATTAAAATACTAGCATTTAAAGGAAATAAAAAAAACCCATGATATTGGGGTCCATGCTTTTGCCATTTCTCAATATGAACAGGAAGAAAGCTCCCTTATGGTAAAAGGAAAACACGTTTCTAAGTACATGTTGTTGGAAAGGAACCATAGTACTTTTTTATTGCTAGACTGTGGATATACCTATGGTATAAGTCACCTGTGACTGTGGCCTTGAAGCGTCCTCAACCAGTTATATATAAAATAGAAAACTAGACCAGGAGAGTATGCTGTAAGCCAACCCTCACCCTAACCTATTGGTGTTCAACTGAAAAATAAGGAACACAACATGTTGGGATGTATAAAACTGCAGCAGGTAATGAATCCTACCATAGAAAGAAAAGAAAAAAAGGTTACTCCAGATCAGTAGAAGATGAAGTGACTATTAAAATAGCTGGAGAAATATTTCACATTAGACCTCTTCATATTAATCTAATAAATGTAAATATTTTAGAAAACTTAGGATAAATCAAGGTACATTGAGAAGGTGAGACTAATAAAGTCAAAATAACTTCAGAAATTGAAAAGGGAACAGAAACATGCATCTCTAAAATAATGACGGGCTTGAATTCTGATGTTGTGACAACTGAATACCTATTTAGCTGTGATATGCAAGCTTGTAGCCCCGGAGCTGAATAAAAATGGTTTCCACCTGGGTACATATTTATCAAGGAAGTTCAAATGAATGGTTTAAGAAGGTTCAGTCTTTGTTCTTTGGTCTTTCAATATGGTACCATGCTAAAGAGTCCTTTATCATGTTTACATTGATAGTATTAGGAATATGGTTGCTTAAACTGGTCATTAAACTATAGTGTAAAAGAATGTGCATCTGAAGGGGCAGAATAAAATCTGACTCCATCTTGTGTGTTGTGCACCCAATCTTGTGTAAACCCCCAGCTTGACCCCTCCCCAGAATAACTGCGTGTAAATATTGTCCAACCCTGGCCTAGCCTGCCTTACAAAACTGATGCTTGGACAAATCAGTGTAAGCCACCGACATCTCCCCGCCTTTTGCCATACTCCCCCTATAAAAGTGTCATGATTTGAAAAATCTCTCTCTCTCTCTCTGCATCACGCCGCTGTGTCGGTGTGTGTGTGTCTGTGTGTGTGTGATTGAGCCCGTGCTAGCTCGAATAAAGCCTCTTTGTTCTTGCGTTGGCGACTCCCTGGTGGTCTTTGGGGATCTCAAAATCTGGGCTTGACATATCAAAGGAAAAATACTCCCAAAATATGATTGTGATTAGGATTATAAGTGATGCAGAATCACAGGGTGGATTATTTTTGTGAGCTTAGATTTGTGCTGGGCATGAAACCCCTAGTATTTATTGTGTGTGATTTGGAACCACAGGGTACAGTGTTGTATATATGATTTCATATACACTTGCTTATGACAAAGACAAAGTTGTTTCAGTATAAGGATAAAGTATGTCGTGTCAGGATGTCATCATCTCATCCGTTCTGGTAAGAACTCAATAGCTCAGCTGCAGAGGGCCCAGTGTTTATAAAAACAGATAAAGAAGCAATTACGGCAATTGTGAGGATGCTCTGAGAGTGCTCGGTCAGGGCAAGGCAACACTTTGCTGACCGGACAGCTCTTCAAGACCTTGGGGCGATTCGCTCCCGCGTGTAAAAGCGCTGTTTCACAGGCAGCGGATGAAGTTCACTTTGAGGCCTCACAACAAAGACCACCTTGCCTGTTAGCTCTAGTGCAGGCGCTGGCTAGCAGTCTGCTCTCACAACACAGGAATCTTACTTGTACACTGGCAGCTGGACTTCAGCTCTTGGTTGGCTAAGCTGTCTCTCCCGGATACTAACTCTGATAGAGACACACTTCAGCTAAGTTTCCACTTGACTACTTTCATCTCTCCTTGCTCAGAACAATAGTGGGATTCGTCTGACGTTGGTTTGGAGTACATTTCTTTATTGGCTTATTTTTATTTATTTTTGTGGAGGGGGGGGAGAAAGAGAGAGGAGAGACTGAGCAGGGGGAGGGGCAGAGAGAGAAGCAGACTCCCCACTGAGCAGGGAGCCTGTCCTGAGACTTGATCCCAGGATCATGACCGGAGCTGAAAGCAGATGTCCAACCAACTTAGCCACCCTGGTGCCCTCTTTATTAGCTTATTAAAAGACATTATTCTGTATGCTATTGGATGTGAAATTTATAGTGAATCAGTGTTGAATACATTGTTGGCAAAGACAAAATCAGTCTTTGAGCATTATTTGCTTCCCTAAACAAAACAGCCTTGGGGGAACATGCACATTTGTGTAGGTTGGGGCTAGGAATTAGGCAGAGGCCCAGTACCTCCAAAGCCTACTCCTGTGCCAGAGCCTCAAC
>PITA01023784.1:0-27472 GCA_004023965.1 Spilogale gracilis
TGGACTACTCACACATTTCCGGTACTGGGGCAAGGAAGCAAGATGCACAGATGGTTCCTTGACCAATCTGCCTCCATTTGGTTAACACAGGCCTTGTAAAGGCATCAATCACCAGGGGGTCTTAGATATGCAGAGGCCTAAGTCGCCAGGAAGTTTCAGAGCCTGTTCTGCCGGCCTTCAGGCTAAGCAGGCCCTAACAGTATCTGTCAAAGATGTTTCTCGTGGCAGTGTGGCTGGTGACAGCAAAAATGACCTACCAGGAGCGCCTGGGTGGCTCCCTTGCTTAAGTGTCTGCTTTCAGGTCAGGTCATGATCCCAGGGTTCTGGGATTGGGCCCAGAGTCACTCTCCCTGCTCGGTAGGGAGTCTGTTTCTCCTTCTCTCTCTGCCCCCGCCCTTGCTTGTGTTTGCTCTCTGGTGCTCTCTCAAATAAATAAAATCTTTTCCCCCCCAATATTTAAAGACCTAAATATTTTATTTATTTGAGAGAGAGCCAGAGAGAGTGCACAAGCGGGGGGAAGTGGCAGGTCAAAGGAGAAGCAGGCTCCCCGCTAAGCAGGGAGCCTGATACAGGACTCAGTCTCAGGACCCTGGGATCAAGACCAGGACCCTGGGATCATGACCCGAGTCGAAGGCAAATGCTTAATGAGCTTACCCGGCTGAGCCACTCAGGCGTCCCTAATAAAAGCATTCATTCTGGGAAAAAGCTGGAAGATGGTCCCAAGTTCTTGAAGTCTGGTGATGCTGCCGTCATTGATATAGCTCCTTGGCAAGTCTATCTGTATCAAGAGCCATTTTGCTGTTTGTGACGTGAGACAGATAGTTGCTGTGGGTGTCATCAAAGCAGTAATCAAGAAGGCAGCTGGAGCTGGCAAGGACACCCACTGAGTCTGCCAGAAAGCTCCGAAGGCTAAATGAATATTATCCCCAATACCTGCCACCCCCGTCTTAATCAGTGGTGTGAGACAGTGTCAGAACTGTTTGTGTCAATTGGCCATTTAAATTTAATAGTAAAAGACTGATGATAACAATGCATAGTAAGAACTTCAGAATGAGAATGTTTTGTGGACCTCTGTGTGTGTGTGTGTGTGTGAGTTTTAAGCTATTAGTTTTTAGTAATACTTTTTAATAGAAGCAACTTGAGCAAAAATCTCACAGAATTTGAGACCCATTAAAACAGAAGCTTAATGAGGAAGAAAATCTACAATGAGATATCACTTCATGCCTGTTAGAATGGCATGACAAAAGACAAAAGTGTTGGTTTTGGTGCTTGATTTTTTTTTTTATAAAGGTTTTATTTATTTATTTGACAGAGAGAGATCACAAGTAGGCAGGGAGGCAGGCAGAGAGAGAGGAGGAAGCAGGCTCACCACCAAGCAGAGAGCCCGATGTGGGCCTCGATCCCAGGACCCCGAGATCATGACCTGAGCTGAAGGCGAGGCTTAACCCACTGAGCCACCCAGGCACCCTTGGTGCTTGATTTTCAAAAATTTGACACCAAAAGCAGAGGCAATAGAAGCAAAAATAAACAAGTGGGACCAGAGCAAACTAGAAAGCACAGTAAAGGAAACCATTAACAAAATGAAGAGGCCACTACCTAACAGAAGGTAAAAATATTTGCAAATCATATATCTAATAAGGAGTTAATATCCAAAATATATAAAGAAATAATACAATTTAGTAGAGTTGTTGGGCGGAGGATCTGAATAGACATTTTTCCAAGGAAGACTTACATCCCCACATTGGGCTCCCTGCTCGCCGGAGGCCTGCTTCTCCCTCTCTCACTGATTATGTTCCCTCTCTTAGCTGTGTTTCTCTCTGCCAAATAAATAAATAAAATCTTTAAATATATAGATATAGATATAGATAGATAGATCTAGTATAATTTAATCTTCAATAGATGGACATTGAGGTTATTCTTATTCTTTCCTTATTATAAACAATGCTGCACTAAAACTCATACAAATACCTAGTGTTTCTGGGGTCTGATTCCTAGAAATTAAAGTTCTGAATTAAACATTATGGACTTGAATATCTCCATTATTTATTATTGAATCATCCTTTCAGAGTAGTTACAAATTCTTGTTCTGAATAGGGCCACACTGGTTTGTGATCATCCCCAACAGGCTAAGAATGTGGTGTCCAGCATTCGTTAACCCTTTGTTTCTATTTTCAAGGAGGAGAGGAGGTTCAGTGATGTGGGGGGAAGGGGCAGAGAGGCAGGGCCCCTGCAGCAGAGCTCTGTTTCTTCCCCTTAGTCTTGAGCAGCTCTGCTCTGGTACAAGCTGGCAGACCCACTCGACAGAGAAGAACCCTGCAGTTAACTGGACCCACCTTTCTTAAAAGGCTGTTTAATGCACATCTGATGTTATTGAAGCCTGCTTTTGAGGGGATTTCACCTCCCATTTCCTTCTTTGCGAGAAGTTGATTAAATTATTCCTTATAACTTACGTTCAGTAAGCTCTCTGAGATAGGTTCTGATACACCTAATCTTCTGATGTCTTTGTATTCTCAGGGCTGCCGTTCTGCAGGGAGCCTGGTGAGCTCCCTCATCTTTGCCCCTTGCCTGTCACGGCAACTGTGTGAAGAGCCCCCTTTGCCGGAGCCACAGTGTCGTTGTTGCCTCCCACCTTTCCTTGCAGCCTCCTTCTTGCTCACATGATGACTTCAATAATTTCTGTGGATTGTTACTTTCCCTGCACCTTCTAATTTCTCACAGCTGGGTTCCTGGCCCACCAGGAAGTCCTGCTCTGAAGTTTCTTTTTGCCCTCAGTCTCTTCCCGTTTCTGTCCCTAGAGGTGCCACAGCTGGATCTACTGTCCCCAGCTCTCCATCTTCTGTCATCCAACAGTGAGAACCAAAGCAACAGGCTAGCAGAACCTCATTGCCAGGCTCAGCATTTCTAGCTTTCTTTAGTAAATATAGATTAAGCATGGTAAGTGGAATTAACCACATGCCCTTTTTAAAGGCTGTCTTTGATCTTCAAAATTACCATATTTATTTTATCACCCTTCTTAGCTAGTTCTGTGTGGTGGGAGGAAATGTCTAAGTTTTAAGTACTGGCAAGGCTTTTCTGCCCGAGTCAGCAGTGACTTGTCAGGCAAACAGCGTCAGAGGCGTGGCTTTGAGCTAGATGGCCCTCATGCGAGAAAGGCAACAGGCTTTGAAATGGGAAATGGAGAAAGGCTTTAGAGCAAAGGTGTTTATTTCATGGCTAAATATGCATCTTCAACCGCCAGTAGATACTTTTAAAAATAAAGCCTCTAAACAAAGTAGATGGATATGTGTCTGTTTTGGAAGGGTAGCATCAGAACTGTACCAGCCAGGCTAGTAGGACTGGGAAGAGGCCAAGCTTAGTGGTTGGTCATGTGGCTACTGGTCCGTATGCTTATCATAGCTGCAGTGGAGTGGACAGTGTGATAAATGAGTCATTGTCTCTGTAGTGAAATGGTCTGACCAGTGCTTTCAGATTGACAAGCTTTCCCATACAGGAATATGTATGTGAATATGTGCTATGAATATTCAAGTGCAAAAACTGAGTTGTAAGGATAGCTCATTGCATTACAAAAATAACAGTGAGAAGAGAGGGCAGTGCCATCGATGGTTAAGGAAGGCAGCAGATACAGTGATTTGTGCTTTACAGGGGGAAAAAGAAAGTCCTTGAATTTTCCTTTTTTTTTTTTTTTTAAAGATTTTATTTATTTATTAGAGAGAAATATCACAAGTAGGCAGAGAGGCAGGCAGAGAGAGAGGAGGAAGCAGGCTTCCTGCTGAGCAGAGAGCCCGGATGCAAGCCTGGATCCTAGGACCCTGAGATCATGACCTGAGCCAAAGGCAGAGGCTTTAACCCACTGAGCCACCCAGGTGCCTGCATTTTCCTCTTTAAAAATAACTCTGAGACTGTATGGAATTTGTTTATCTGTCTCTTTAGACCATAAACTTCTTGAGAATAGGTTCTGTCTTTTTAAGAAGCCTTTTTATCCCCAACACCAAACACAGTGCCTATTGAATAAAAATGTTTGTTCGAATGACCAGGAATAAAACTAATTGTAAAAGAAGAAATTCATTCATTCATTCTGCTCAACAGACATTTTGGAGCCATTAATATATGCTAGGTTTTGGGCATTCAGATGAATTAGAAATGCCACAGTCTTCATGTGGTTCACAAATTGGAAGAGGAGATAGACATTGTTACAGCTGGCATAACAGAGGCTGAACAAGAGAAAAGGGAAGGGAATGGCCAGTTTTATCCTGGGGGTGAGTAGGAAACCTGAGGTGATGCTTTAGCTGGGTTTGTTTGTAATGGTTCATTTAAAAATGATACACACATAGTATACATGTATGGTAAATGTACAGCTTAATGAATTTTGGCAAACTGAACACATTATATAAACCAGTACCTCAAAAACATCTCATTTTCCCCTCCTGTTTACTATTCTTTTCCCCTTTGACTTCAAACAGCATAAAATATTTGTGCCTACAACCAGTGCTTTAAGTGACAGAAATCACATGTGTGCTCTGCTGTGTGCCTGATTTCCTTCACGGAACATTATGGCTGTGAGATTCACCTACATTTTGGGGTATTGGTGAGATCAGTCAGTCTCATTGTTATGTAATGTTCCATGGTATGAATATTCATTTGTTCATTCATTCATTCATTCATTCCTTTGTTCGTTCATTCATCTTTCCTGTTGCTTGATGGACATTTTCAGTCTTTGTTACAAATAGTGGTTATGGGGGCACTTGGGTGGCTCAGTCATAAGTGATTGACTTCAGCTCAGGTTATGATTCCAGGGTTCTGGGATTGACCCCTGTATTAGGCTTCTCCCTCTCCAGCTCCCCTGTGGTTGTATTCCTCTCTCACTGTCTCTCTCTGTCATAAATAAATAAAAATCTTAAAAAAATTGTGGTTATGAAATTCTAGTACACCTGCTTTAGTGAAAATATGTATGAATTTCTGTTGAGTAGATACCTAAGGAATGTGATTGCTGGTTCTTACAATATGTTCAACTTTAGTAGATGCTTCCAAACAGTTTTCCAAAGTGGTTTTACTAATTTATACCACCAGTGGCAGTATATGAAGGTTTGGTGGCTCCACTTCATTGCCAGCACTTGATATTCTTTGCCTTTCTATTTCAGCCATCCTGTGGCCAGTCACATTGTAGTTTAGCAGACTTTTGAAAGAAGCATTGTGTGTTATCAGGCAAATGGCATGGTAGAGAGTTTTCTGGGGAGGATCAGAAATTTCAGCTGCTCAGGAAAGTGGGGGGCAGTGAACCTCATTTAGTTACCTAAACTGCAGGTAAGTCAAATACACAATATGTCCCCAAAGTATTGTTTGTAGTAGAAACGTACAGTGAAGTTTGTAGTAGAAATAGACTACAAACAAGGCAATTTGCCCTCAGCTGGTGAGTGTGGCACAGTTTATATAGGCTTGCAGCTCTGCAAGGAATAAACACATGGCACCCCTAGTGGGAGACTCTGAGACCTCAGTGGCTTGTGCAGAAGTATAGGTAAAAACAACTGATAACAATAAGAAAGTGATGCTCCAGTAGGTACTCAACTATTAGATGTCTTCATGTAGTGAAGTAAGGAGTGGATGTCCAGCATAGCTCCTCCAGAGGACTTCTGGTATCTACCAACGTGGCTGTGTCTTCTAGCTGTCTACCACATGAGTAATCCTTTCTATGATTCTTAGTAATAGGACTCCCAATTTTATTTCTGGGGGAGGTGTCAGTATGTCCAGTTAAAGACTATATTTCCCAGTATCCTTGCAAACTAAGTTCTGGCCACATGAAATGTCAATGTAAATATTGTATGCCACTGCTGGATACTGTCCTTAGGGAGAAGATATACACTTCTTTCTCTATTTTCTTTCCTGGGGGCTGAAAAGGGGCTGTGATGACTGGAGCCTGAGCAGCCATCTTGGACGTTTAGGTGGAAACCACATGCTGACGATGGCAGAGAAAGCTGAATGTCTGATTTCAGTAAGCAGCCATACCAGCTGTAGACTTCTTACTTCTGGATTTCTTTTTCTATGAGAGAGAAATAAATTTCTATCTTGTTTAAGTCAGGGTTTTTTTTTGTGCATGTGTGTGCATTCTCTCTCTCTCTCTCTCTCTCTCCCTCTCTCTCTCTCTCTTTCTCTCTCTCTCTCTCTCATATGTAGCCCAATCTAATATTAATGAAAAACTGTGTATTGGGAAGAGGAAAACACAGCCTAGAAACCAGTATGTGAGAAGAAAGGACATGAGGTTTTAAGTATAAGCACTTCCTTGTAGTTCTCTGTAATACCATAGACACTTTGGTTTTGTATGGAGTCTGATATGCTGCAAATAAGCCTTTGTTGAATTGAATTAAGCATTGCTTTAATCAATATAAGAAAGTAAATGTATTACTTTCCTATTGATGCTGTAACAAATTACCACAAACATAGTACCTCAAAAGAATTTTATTATCTTATAGTTCTGGAAGACAGAAATCTGAAGTCAATTCCACTGGGCTAAAATCAAGGTGCCAGTAGGCCTGTGTTTCTTCTGGAGACTCTAGGGAGAGAGTTCATTCCCTTGGCTTTTCTAGCCTCTAGAAGCTACTCACATTCCTTGGCTCTTGGTCATACATCTCTCTAACTTTGCTTCTATATCACACCTCCTTCTCTCACTCCTACCCTTCCACCTCCCTCTTATTAAGGACCCTTGGACCCCCATCTCAAGACCCTTAACTTAATAACACCTGCAAAGTAACATATTCACAAATTCCTGGGATCAGGATGTGCACATCTTTTGGGAAGCTCTTATTTGTCCTACCTGTGTATATAGCCCCAGCTTATTTACAGTGTGAATTATTCTTATTTACATGTGTCAAGTGCTAGGCAGAACAGTGTGGTGGAAGGAACACTGCTTTGGAGTTAGCACACCTGAGTCCCAGGGCTGTTTCTATGTAGCAGTGAGGCCTTGGACAAATCATTTAAATTCTCTTGGCTCTTATTTTTTTTTTTTTAAGATTTTATTTATTTAATTTATTTATTTGTCAGAGAGAGAGCACAGCAGGGGGAGTGGGAGGCAGAGGGAGCAGCAGGCTCCCCGGTGAGCAAGGAGCCCAATGGGAAACTCGATCCAGGACCCTGGGATCATGACTTGAGCCAAAGGTAGATGCTTAACCAACTGAGCCATCCGGGATCTTGCTTTTTAATTTATAAAATGAGGTTGTTGGACTATACCAGGGAAGGAAATACCTGGTGAAGAACATACTGTCAGCCCTTCCTCCTACACTTATAACAGAGATGACTTCTTCTCTTTTGAGCTTGTTCCCAGTCTTTCAAACAGCCACTACCAGGTATCCAGAAGTGATACTAAGATGAAATCTATTTTCTCTCCCTGAACAAGATCATCTGTAAGGCTTGTGACCTAAGCTATGAAAACACATACAAAGCTAAAACTCAACTAGCCTCATCATGGATCACTAAATAACCAAAGTCAGTTGATTCCCTTTATTTTCAATATTTTTTTTCCTCCCAACTTTTTTTTTTAAAAGATTTATTTATTTATTTGACAGAAACACAGCTGGAGAGGGAACACAAGCAGGGGGAGTGAGAGAGGGAGAAGCAGGCTTCCCGTGGAGCAGGAAGCCCAATGTAGGGCTCAATTCCAGGACTCCGGGATCATGACCCGAGCCGAAGGCAGACGCTTAAAGACTGAGCCACCCAGGCACCCATCTCCCAATTTTTATTAGACCTGTTACCTTGTCTAAGGTTAGTGTTTCCTATTTCCATGCTTTTCCTTTGAAGGGAGCAGTTAGGGGCAAAAAGAGACATAGAAGATCTGAAACGTCTTCTACCTGTTTTGTCAATTAGGTATAAAAGAGAGTTCTCTGCTCTGTAACCATGGCCAAGACCCTAGGCATGACCTTACTGGGCTTGTGCTGGTTGTTTATTCTTACACCAACACATGTACCTTATAGCCATCCCTATACTTACTTCAACCCCAACCCAACACACACACCTTTATTTACACTTATATTTCAAAGCTCATGTCTTCCTTTTTTTTTCCATTTCCAGATAGAGGTTGCCTCTTACTGATAAACAGAGAACACTAACAAACTCTACTGACTATTGCCAGATTCATAAGCCAAAAAGAATTCTCTTAAAACAATTGGCAACCAGTCATGACCAGACATGTGAAACATCTCTCTCTCTCTCTTTTTTTTGAAACGTCTTTCTGAGAGTAGGTACAAAACATTAAAGACATATAGCTTGAAGACAGGATGCGAACTCCTTTCTACTGGAAAGAGTATAATGTAGAAAAAATAAAACAAAACAACCAACCCCACCCCAAAACCCACCAAGAACAAATCCCAAAACCCAACAATAACATGGTGAGACTTGCTCACTTGGAGCAAAGTCAGGTGCTAGAAAAACCTCAGAATAGTCAAATGGTCCAGTTGTCTAGATATGTGGTTTCTGGAATGCATGAAAAGTGAAAGGCCAACATTCTATTAAGATAATTGTCTCTTTGCAGAATCTACTTAGACTTGTTGAAATCTAACTCTTTCAACATTATTTTTGGTAAGATTTTCCAAAGGAGAGATAATCTTTCTGCTTATTCTAGTAGCTGTCCTCATCAAAGTGAAATTCTGGGTTGCTTCATTTCATAACCACAGGTCAGAGAAGAAGCCTCTCCTAATATCTGATTTCCTTAATGGAGGTTTTTGCTAGAGACACAGAGAGGAGCTTTGGAATGGGCTATCTTCCCTGAAGATCTAATGCATCCCTCTCCTTACATTGGGCATTTGCCCTCACAGAAACCCATTTTATTTTCCATGCAAAACTTATTGATAGCTAGAATTATTTTATCTTTTTGTTTACCTTTGGGGTGATTCCCCATTTTCCTGGGCCCACGGAGAGATGTACACAAGTTTTGTATCTGAATGTTTTTAGGCAGAAGCTCTCTAACTCAACGTAATAATCACTCCTTCCTGTCTCATGCTTGGTTCTTCACACATTTGAGTTCTCTGCTTTGTGCAGGAAGGCAAGCAAATGTGGGAAATGTGGCTTCCACACAGCGGTTCTCCTGCAGGGCCTATAACTCTATGGAGTGGGGACCTCATATGTACTCCACCACGTATGATGACAAACATTCAACAAGAATCTGTTCACTGGGGCATAAATTGAGAGGGTTTATTTTTGGCTCCTTCTAACTTGTAAGTCAAAGGGGGAGCATCTTACCCTTCTCATGCTTTCACTTTCTCATCTGTAGGAAGATTGAGTGGTTTAATGTATGGGGAGGTGGGAGGGAAATGAGCGGAGGCCCTGTTAAGTTTCTTTTCAGACCCCGATCAGCACTAACCAGAAAATGAGGAACTTTCTTGTAGGCAGTATTTTGTAGAGAATGCAGCTGCTTGGGGAATAAATGGGGAATAAAGCTTTTCAAGTCTCAATATTGTAAAGCACCTCTCCATGAAAGGTGAGGTCATGAAGAATCAGCACGGTAAGCAAAATAATACTCCCCTCTGCCAAAGATATGCATGTCCCAGTGTCCCAAATCTGTGAATATGTTACCTGATGTGGCAGTGGGGACTTTATATATGTGATTAATTTAGGGCCTTGATATCAGGAGATTATGCTAGATTAACCATTCTGGTGGGCCCAGTCTCATCAAAAGGATCCTTATAAAGGAAAGAAGGAGGCAGGAGAGTCTGAGTTGGGGAAGGCTATGTGGTGGCAAAAGTGGAGGTCAATGATGCCATTGCTGGAATGGGTCGTAAGCCAAGGGATGTGAATGGCTTGTAAAAGCTGGAAAAGGCAAGAAACAGATTTCCCTTAGAGCCTTGAGTGGGAATGCAGCCCGGTCTGCACCTCGATTTCAGCCCCATGAGACACGTGTCAGACTTCTAGATTCAGAACTATAAGTTAATAAATTTGTGCTCTTTCAAGGCTCTAAGCTTGTGATAATTTACATAGTAGCAATAGGAAACTAACACAGTAAGTTCATATTTATTAAGCATCTACTGTGAGTCAGAAATGGTGCTCTGTTCCCATGGTTATTACATATATTTTAGTAGGATAAGAAAATATTAAAGAAATATTTATAAACAACAGTCAAACAACAAGAAGTGTGAGAAATCATACAAGAGAGAAATTTGGGGGCATATAAAACCATTTAACAAAGAGAAACATAGCTTAGTTTGGAGTGACTAGAAAGGGATACTTAGGTTGAGATCTGAACAATGGGTAGTAATTAGAGAAGAGACCAGGTAATGTTTCAGGCAGAAGGAACAGAATGGGTGAAGGTGCAGAGTAACATGGTACATTCAGGGAGAAGGAAGATCCAGTGAAACTGGCATGCTCAGGAAGTGGGGAAGAGAGGCAGGAGATAAGGCTTGGGAAATAGACCATTCAGATAGTGTAAGGCTTCAATAAGCACATTGAGCTCCCGCTAAGATTTTGGACTCTGCAGAGAAAGACAAATACTGTATGATTTCATTCATATGTAGAACTTAAGACAGAAAACAAATGAGCAAAAGGAAAAAGAGTGAGAAACCAAGAAATACTCTTAATTATAGAGAACACACTGATGGTTTCCAAAGGAGAGTTGGATGGGGGGATGGGTGAAATAGGTGATGGGGATTAAGTAATGAATGAAAGTAGTGAATCACTATATTGTGCACCTGAAATGAATATAACACTGTATCTTAACTAACTGGAATTAAAGTTAAAACTAAAAAAAAAAAAAAAAGACTTTAGACCTTGTTTTTCAAAACCATAAGTTTTTCCAAGGACTGCTAGGTGACAGATTTTCTGTCTAGTCTCCAGGTAGATGGAGAGTCATTCTGGCAGATATATTTCTTTCTTTCCTTTTTTTAATTTTTAATTTTTTATTAATTTTTATTTTTTCCATAACCCAGCACCACCCTATCCCTACCCCCCCCCCCCCAGCAACCCTCAGTTTGTTTCCTGGGATTAAGAGTCCCTTATAGTTTGTCTCCTTTCCTGGTCCTATCTTGTTTCATTTTTTCCCTCCCTACACCCATGACCTGCCACTCTACCTCTCAAATTCCTCATGTCAGAGAGATCAAATGATAATTGTCTTTCTCTGATTGACTTATTCACTCAGCATAATACCCTCCAGTTCCATCCATGTCATTCCAAATGGCAGGATTTCATTCTCTTTGATGGCTGCATAGCATTCCATTGTGTGTGTGCGCGTGTGTGTGCGTGTGCGTGTGCGCGCGCCACCTCTTCTTTATCCATTCATCTTCTGTTGGACATCTAGGTTCTGTCCATAGTTTGGCTATTGTGGAAATTGCTGCTATGAACATTTGGGTGCATGTGCCCCTTCAGATCACTACATTTATATCTTAGGATAAATACCCAGTAGGCAATGGTTGGGTCATAGGGTAGCTCTATTTTCAACTTCCTGAAGAATCTCCATATTGTTTTACAGAGTGGCTGTACCAGCCTGCATTCACACAAATATTGTAGGATAGTTCCCCTTGCCTCGCATCCTTGCCAACTTCTGTCATTTCCCGAATTGTTAATTTTAGCCATTCTGACTAGCCACTGTGGTTTTGATTTGTATTTCCCTGATACTGAGGGATGTTGAGCACTTTTTCATGAGTTTTTTGGCCATTTGGATGTCTTTGCATAAATGTCTGTTCATGTCTTCTGCCATTTCGTCATTGGATTATTTGTTCTTTGGGTGTTGAGTTTGATAAGTTCTTTATAGATTTTGGATACTAGCCCTTTATCTGATATGTAATTTGCAAATATCTTCTCCCATTATTTTGGTTGTCTTTTGGTTTTGTTGACTATTTCCTTTGTGTGCAAAAGTTTTGGTCCTGATGAAGTCCCAATAGTTCATTTCTTTCCTTGCTTCCCTTGCCTTTGGTGATGTTTCTAGAAGGAAGTGGCTGTGGCTGAGGTTGAAGAGGTTGTTGTCTGTGTTGCCTGTGTTCTTCTCAAGGATTTTGATGGGTTCCTATCTCACATTGAGGTCTTTCATCCATTTTGAGTCTAATTTTGTGTGTGGTGTAAGGAAATGGTCCAATTTTCCCAACACCATTTGTTGAAAAGACTGTCTTTTCTCCATTGGACATTCTTTCCTTATTTGTTGAAGATGAGTTGACCATAGAGTTGAGAGTCCATTTCTGGGCTCTCTATTCTTTTCCATTGATCTATGTGCCAGTACCATAATGTCTTAATGATTACAGCTTTGTAATAGAGCTTGAAGTCTGGAATTGTGATGCAGCCAACTTTAGTTTTCTTTTTCAACATTACTCTGGCTATTCAGGGTCTTTTCTGGTTCCATATAAATTTTAGGATTATTTGTTCCATATCATTTTTTGAAAAAAATTGATAGTACCATGGTTAGAAATTGCATTAAATGTGTAGATTGCTCTAGGTAGCATAGACATTTTCACAATATTTGTTCTTCCAATCCATGACATGGAACATTTTCTTTGTGTCTTCCTCATTTTCTTTCATGAGTACTTTATAGTTTTCTGAGTACAGATTCTTTGCTTCTTTGGTTGTGTTTATTCCTAGGTATCTTACAGTTTTGTATGCAATTGTAAATGGGATCAACTCCTTTATTTCTCTTTCTTCTGTTTTGCTGTTGGTGAATAGAAATGCAACTGATTTCTATGCATTGGTTTTATATCCTGACACTTAACTGAATCTTGTATGAGTCTTTTGGGTTTTCCACCGAAAGTATCATATCATCTGCAAAGAGTGTGAGTTTGACTTCTTCTTTGCTGATTCAGATGCCTTTTATTTCTTTTTGTTATCTGATTGCTGAGGCTAGGACTTCTAGTACTATGCTGAATAGCAGTGGTGATCGTGGATAGCCCTGCTCTTTTCCTGACATTAGGGGAAAAGCTCTCAGTTTTTCCCCATGGAGAATGATATTTGCTTCTAGTACTATGCTGAATAGCAGTGGTGACAGTGGACAGCCCTGCTGTTTTCCTCACATTGGGGGAAAAGCTCTCAGTTTTTCCCCATGGAGAATGATATTTGCTTCTAGAACTATGCTGAATAGCAGTGATGATAGTGGACAGCCCTGCTGTTTTCCTGACATATTTGCTGTGGGTTTTTCATAGATGGCTTTGATGATATTGAGATATGTACCTCTATCCCTACACGGTGAAGAGTTTTGGTGAAGAAAAGATGCTGTACTTGGTTAAATGCTTTTTCAGCATCTATTGAGGGGATCATATGGTTCTTGTTATTTCTTTTATTAACGTAGTGTATCACATTGATTGATTTGTGGATGTTGAACCAAACTTGCAGCCCAGGATAAATCCTACTTGGTCATGATGGATAATCCTTTTTATGTACTGTTGGATCATATTGCCTAGTATTTTGGAAAGAATTTTTACATCTGTGTTCATCAAGGATATTAGTCTGTCCCCTTTTTGATGGTTTCTTTGTCTGGTTTTGGGATCAAGGTAACGGTGGCCTCATAAAATGAGTTTGTAAGTTTTCCTTCTGTTTCTATTTTTTGGAACAGTTTCAGGAGAATAGGTATTAATTCTTCTTTAAATGTTTGATAGAATTCCCCTGGGAGCCGTCTGTTCCTGGGGTCTTGTTTATTGGGAGATTTTTGATGACTGCTTCAATCTTCTTACTGGTTCAGGTTTTCTATTTCTTCTTGGTTCAGTTTTGGTAGTTTGTATGTTTCTAGGAATGCATCGATTTCATCCAGTTTGTCAAATTTGCTGGTGTATAGTTGCTCATAATATGTTCTTATAATTGTTTATGTTTCTTTGGTGTTGGTTGTGATCACTCCTTTTTCATTCTTGATTTTATTAATTTGGGTCCTTTTTCTTTTTGATAAGTCTGGCCAAGGGGTTATCAATCTTGTTAATTCTTTCAAAGAACAGCTCCAATTTCATTGATTTCTTCCACTGTTCTTTTGGTTTCTAGTTCATTGATTTCTCTTCTGATCTTTATTATTTCTCTTCTCCTGTTGGGTTTAGGCTTTCTTTGCTGTTCTTTCTCCAGCTCCTTTAGGTGTAGGGTTAGGTTTTGTCCTTGACACCCTTCTTGTTTCTTGAGAAAGGCTTGTATTGCTATATACTTTCCTCTCTGGACCACCTTTGCTGTGTCCCAAAGATTTTGAAGAGTTGTTTTCATTTTCATTTGTTTCCATGAATTTTTAAAATTCTTCTTTAATTTCCTGGTTGACCCATTCATTCTTTAGTAGGATGCTCTTCTTTTTTTTTAAAGATTTTATTTATTTATTTGACAGAGGAAGGATCACAAATAGGCAGAGAGGCAGGCAGAGAAAAAGCGGGGAAGCAGGCTCCCCGGTGAGCAGAGAGACTGACATGGGGCTTGATTCCAGGACCCTGAGATCATGAGCTGAGCTGAAGGCAGAGGCTCAACCTTCAGAGCCATCCAGGTGCCCTGACCCATTCATTCTTTAGTAGGATATTCTTTAGCCTCAATGTATTTGAGTTCTTTCTAGCTTTCCTCTTGTGGTTAAGTTCTAGTTTCAAAGCATTGTGGTCCAAAAATAAGCATGGAATGATCCCAATCTTCTGGCATAAGTTGAGACCTCATTTGTGACCCAGAATGTAACCTATTCTGGGGAATGTTCCATGTGCACTAGAGAAGAATGTGTATTCTGTTGCTCTGAGGCGGAATGTTCTGAATAGATCTGAGCTGTCCATCTGGTCCAGTGTATCATTTAAAGCCTTTATTCCTTTGTTGATCTTTTGCTTAAATGATCTGTCTGTTTCAGTGAGGGGGTAATAAAGTCCCCTACTATTATTGTATTATTGTTGATGTGTTTCTTTGATTTAGTTATTAATTAGTTTATGTGACTGGCTGCTCCCATGTTATGGGCATAGATATTTAAAATTGTTAGATCTTGGGATGCCTGGGTCTAGCAACTGCCTTCGGCTCAGGTCATGATCCCGGAGACCCGGGATCGAGTCCCACATCGGGCTCTTTTCTCGGCAGGAAACCTGCTTCTCCCTCTCTCACTCCCCCTGCTTGTGTTCCCTCTCTGGCTGTGTTTCTCTCTGTCAAATAAATAAAATCTTTAAAAAAAATTGTTAGATCTTATTGTTGGACAGACCTTTAAGTATTGTATAGTGTCCTTCCTCATCTATTAGTATAGTCTTTGGCTTCAAATCTAATTTTTCTGATATAAGGATTGCTGCCCCAGCTTTCTTTTGATAAAAGTCCATTAGCATGGTAAATAATTTTCCACCCCCTCACTTTAAATCTGGAGGTTTCTTTGCGTCTAAATTGAGTTTCCTGGAGACAGCATATTGGTGGGCCTTGTTTTTTTAATCCATTCTGATACCCTATGTCTTTTATGGACATTTAGCCCACTTACATTCAGGGTAACTATTGAAGGATATGAATTGAGTGCCATTGTATTGCCTATAAGGTGACTGTTACTGCATATTGTCTCTGTTCCTTTCTGGTCTGTTACTTTTAGGCTCTCTGCTTAGAGGACCACTTTCAATATTTCTTGTAGGGCTGGTTTAATTTGAGTTTTTCTTTGTCCTGGAAGCTTTGTATCTCTTCTTCTATTTTCAGTGATAGCCTTGCTAGATATAGTATTCTTGGCTGCATATTTTTCTCATTTCTGAATGTATCATGCCCATCCTTTCTAGCCTGCCAGGTCTCTGTGGACATGTCTGCTACCAGTTTAAAATTTCTACCATTGTATGTTACAGACCTCTTCTCCCAACTGCTTTCAGGATTTTCTCTTTGTCACTGAGACTTGTAAGTTTTAATATTAGATGACAGGATGCGGACTTAATTTTTATTGATTTTGAAGGGGAGTTTTTTTTGCCTCCTGGATTTTGATGCTTGTTCCCTTTGCCAAATTAGGGAAATTCTCTGCTATAATTTTCTGCACTATACCTTCTGCGCCTCTTTCTCTTTCTTCTTCTTCTAGGATCCCAATTATTCTAATATTGTTTCATCTTATGTTATCACTTATCTCTTGAATTCTCCCCTCATGGTCCAGTAGTTGTTTGTCTCTCTTTTTCTCAGCTTCTTTGTTTTCCCTCATTTGTTCTTCTATATCACTACTTCTCTCTTCTACCTCATATCTGAGCAGTAGGAGCCTTAATTTTTGATTGCACCTCATTAATAGATTTTTTGATTTCAACTTGGTTAGATTTTAGTTCTTTTATTTCTCCAAAAGGATTTTATTTCTCCAGAGAGAAATTCTCTAGTATCTTCCATGCTTTTTTTCGAACCTAGCTAGCACCTTGATAATCATCATTCTGAACTCTACTTCTGACATACTACTAATGTCCCTATTGATTAGGTCCCTAGCTGTTGGTACTGCCTCTTGTTTTTTTTTTTTGTTTGTTTTGTTTTTTGTTTTGAGGTAAGTTTTTCTGCCTTCTTGTTTTATCCAGATACGAATAGATGAATGAGAGAACAAAATACCAAAAGGGTAGTGATGACCTCAGAAAAATATATACTAACCAAGTCAGAAGAGACCCAAAAATGGGGGGAGAAAAAAGGAAAGAATAACCTATATCTGTCTACATCTATGTGTCTCTCTCTCTCTATATATGATTAGACTGGTGAATAGAACAGAACCACTTGATTTTGGGTGTATTTTGGTCTGTTAGAAGAAACTACCTCCCAAAATTTTAAAGAAAGAGAAACTTATATATGTACAAAAATAAGGGTATTCACAATGAAGGGATGGAATATGAGTGTAAAGATGAAAATTAAAAAAGATTCTAAAAAAGGAATTGAGAAGTTGGTTGAAAAAGGAAAAAAGAAAAAAAAGAGGAAAGAATGTGATGAGGCTATCGACTAGAACAAAGACATGTACTAGATTAAGGTATATTTTGATCTAATAGAAGAAACTGTATCCCAAAATTTTAAAGAAAAACCTATATGTATACAAAAAATGAGCTAAAATACAATGAAGGAATAGAATGACTAAAACAATGAAAATTAAAAAAAAGATTAAAGAAATATATTGATAACATAAAATAGTTTAAAAATGTTAAAGTAAGAAAGAACAAAATTTATAAAATAGAATAAGGAAAAAATAATATTAAAAAAATTTAACTTTGAAAGACTAAAGAATCATGGGGAAAAAAGCCATGAATTCTACATGGTGCATTCCCCTAGCTCTGGAGTTCTGCAGTTCTCATTGATCGGTGAATTTGGTGTTGGCTGGATGTTCTTGCTGATCTTCTCGGGGAGGGGCCTGCTTTATTGATTCTGAAATGTCTTTGCCAGAGGTAGCACTGTCCCAGGCTGAGCATTCTGGTCAGGTTTGCTCTCAGAGCTTCTGTTCCCTGAACATTTTTGTACAGCTTTGCTGGACGGGAATGAAGTTAGTGGTCTCCCATTCTCCAGCCCAGAGTAGCCGAGAGCTTGGGGACCCACTCCTCCGTGCATCCTCAGAGAAAAGCAGTCAATCACGCTTGTCTCCCTGGTCTCCTGCTGCATTCTGAGCTCACCCGACCTGTGACTGAGTTTCTTTGTCTGCTGGTTGGCCCTGTTTGGAGTCTCCAAACCCAGCGGATTCCCCCAGTGTGCTCCCCCACCACTCCTCCTGGTGGAGGAAGGCGGGGGTCTCTGGATCTGCCACTTGTGGAGCCCCTCCTCAAGGAGCAGTGGCCCGACCGTGCCTTGGATCACAGTTTAAGGTAACCCTGAGCTGAGCATGCACTCCTCGGCTCAATCTCTGTAGCCAGCCTTCCTGCTCTGATACCTGGGAGCTTTGCCATGCTCAGGCACTCTGCATCTTTTTGTGATCTGATGGGTCCTTCTCTGACCCCATGGGTCCTGAGACCACACTGTTCCAGTGATTGTTCCACCCCCTACTTTGCCTCTGGGGTGATGTCCCTCAGTGGAGCCCACTTCTAAAAGTTCCGATTTTGTGCTCCTACTGCTGGCTGGGAGCTGGCCCCTCCCCTCACAGTCTGTCTTCCCAAATGTTGCCTCCCATTCACTTCTCCATGCGTCATACCTTCCAGAGAGAGTGGTCGCTTTTCTATTCCTAGAATTGGTGCTCTTCTTTTTGATCTCCTGTGGAGTCTGTAGGTGTTCCGACTGGTTTGATGATCATCCAGTTGAACTCCTGGGACCTGATGATATCTAGGTCTCCTACTCCTCTGCCATCTTGCTCCTCTCCATCTTTATTTCAGTTTCGATTTTTGCATTTTTCTAAGTCTTGTCCTTTTCTTTTTAAACAATTTTTTGAGTACAGTTGACCCACAATGTTCCATTAGTTTCAGGTTTACAACTAATGATTTGACAGGTTTATGCTGTGCTGCTACCATCTGCCACCATACAGTGTGATTACAGTATCCCGATTACATTCCTTATACTGTGTCTTTTATTCTTTTTTTTTTTTTAAGATCTTATTTATATATTTCACAGAGAGAAACACAGCCAGAGAGGGAACACAAGCAGGGGGAGTGAGAGAGGGAGAAGCAGGCTTCCTGCCGAGCAGGGAGCTCGATCTGGGACTTGATCCTGGGTCTCCAGGATCATGACCTGAGCTGAAGGCAGTCGCTTAACGACTGAGCTATCCAGGCTCCCCATGTGTCTTTTATTCTTATGACTTATTCAGTCCATAACTGGAAGCTTGTGTCTCCCAGTCCCCTTCACCCATTTTGCCCATTGTCCTAACCCCTTTCCTTCTGGCCACCACCAGTTTGTTCTCTGGATTTTCATAGAAGACTTGTTCTTTTCATCCAAATTTTCAAATTTATCAGTATAAGGTTTTTCCTAAAGTCTTATGATCTTTAAAAATATTTTCTTTATTTTTTTTACAGAGAGAGGAAGAGAATGCCAACAGGGGGAGCATCAGAGGGAGAGGGAGAAGCAAGCTCTCTGTTGAGCAGGGAGCCTGATGCAGGGCTCAATCCCAGGACCTGGAGATCATGACCTGAGCCAAAGGCAGTCGCTTAACCACCAGGTACCCCTTTGCTTGTGATGATAATGTTTGTAGGATTTGTAGTGCTTTCCATTTTTCATGCTTGGTATTAGTAATTTGTGCCTTACTTCTTTATTATTCTTGATAAGGTTATATAAATTTTATTAAAGTTTTCGAAGAGCTAGTTTTTGGCTTTGTTGATTTTTTGCTAATGTATACTTATCTTTTCTCTATTGTACCTTTATTCATATTTATTGATCTTTGTTATCTTTCCTATTTTTTTCTTTTATTTGATACAGATTTGGTATGTTTTTGTTTTTATAGCTTTTAAAAAATTAACATATAATGTATTATTTGCTTTAGGGGTACAGGTCTGTGAATCATCAGTCTTACACAATTCAAAGCACTGCCAAGCTTTTTGAAATAGATAGATTATGAATCTTTTGTCTTTCTCCTTTGTTATGCATTTTAAGATGTTTTAGTATCTACTGCTTCAGTTGTATCCCCTAAATGTAAGTAAGATTCATTGCTTGAGCTTCACTCTCAAGGTTATGCCTTAGACCAGTGATTTTCAACTTGGGTGATTTTGTTGCTGCCACCCCCTACCCTCAGGAATGTGTGGCAGTGTCTAGACATTTTTGGTTGTCACAGATTGGGGAGGAGCTACTAGCATCTAGTAGTAGATGCTAGGGCTGTTGCTAAAAATTGTAAAACATACATGACAACTCCTCACAACGAAGAACTATCTGTCAATAGTGCTGAGGTTGAGAAACTCTGTGGACTTAGACCTATGTATTAACCCTATATGTACCCCTCCATGATATCCTCCACATGACTTGTTTCTTTCCTTCTTTTGGGTTCCCAAGATGCTGTCCCTAATCACCCTATACATGTAGCTCTAAATCATGCTCTGTAATCTCTATGATATTTTCCTTTTTGCACATTGTGCATGTTCTCCTATGATGTAAATATTTCCTGTCTTCTCATAATACATTTGGTCTCCAGATGTTGAAGTGAGAGGTTTTTTTTTTTTCCCTGGAAAATGAAAATGTTAGTGTGGGTTAGCATGTGGAAGATACCAAAGCATGTCTCAAAATGAAGCTGATGCGCATTTAAATTCCTGGCACCTCTGATGCAACCTTGCCACATGTTGAACTTGGGACTGAAAAAAAGGAAGCCCAATGATGCTGCTAAAGCACCAAGTATTTCAAGGGATCACTGTAGACTATTTCTCATGTGTTATCCTATTACATTTTTCTTGACAACCTTGCCAACTAGGTTTTTTCCTCTTTCTCTCTTACAAATGAAGAGAGTTAAGCTTCAGGAGTTAAAGTAGTTTTCTCAGGGCCCCAGATATTTAGGTGCAAAGCTAGAACTCAAGACTATTTGACTTAGAAGCCCTTGCACTGTCCCACATATCTCACTGCCAACTTGAGGAGTTCAAAGTCCTGCATGTTCTGCTACACAGTCAGACCCTAAATGTTACTTCAGGACAAAGGTACTATGTATGGCCTTGGTTCTTTATGGTTTCATGCCCGTATGCCATTGAGGGCTGGGGTCATGAATATCTAGCTACTAAAATGGATGAATGAATTAGACCTGGCCATTCTAAAATCTTTTCCAAAGGAGCTCCTCTTTTAGTAATTTCTATTTCTCTTAAGCCTTTTTAGTTATTAGATCTTAAGAGATCATTTGAGGAACTTTTTCTCCTTTTCTACTTTAACATTAAGTTATCAGATATGTCATTTTACTTTTGTAGTGTCTCTAACACATGTGTCCTCCTTTTTATTCCCATTGCTACCACCTTTATTTTGGCTAGCCTCAAGGAGTATCTACTTCTGTTCACTCTCTGTTTTACTCTGTCTCATCTATCCATCCATTCATCCCTCTGTCTATCCATCATCCATCCTTTTATTTCTTCAATGAACATTTTGTGAATATTTACTAAAGATACAATAAACAAGTAATCATAATACAGTATGATAAATGCTTAAGAAAATATTGCTTAGGGTGTTATGAGAACACAGAAAAGGGGCACGCTTACTAAATTCAGGGAGAGAGATTCTGAGGAGGCATCTTGGAAGAAGTGTCAATCTGAGCTGAGCCTCTGAGCCTTGAAGAATTAGTTGAGTTAGAAAGGCAAAGGAAATGGAGATGGGCAAAATAAGAAATAAGAACCGTAGTGTCCCTTCCCTGCTGCCTCACCATTTCTTTTCCCTTGTTTCAATTTTCCCCTATAGCAGTTTGCAATATCTGGCATATTATGTAGTTTACCTGCCATATCTCTTCTCAAAATTATCCAATGACATTCTCTGTCAGCCCAATAAAAGCCACTAATCACAGTGGCTGCCCAGACTACCATGGTGCAGCTCCTGTTAGCCCTCTGACCTCTTTTCTCCCCACTTTTCTCCTCAGTCACTCTGTGTCAGCCATACTGGGCTCCTTGTTTTCTTGAATGCATCAGGCTGCCTCCTGCCTTGGAGACTTTGCACCCATTTTTCCCTTCCCTCTGTATGCAGTGGTCTCACAGATGGCTGCACGACTAACTGCCCCATTTCCTGCACTTCTTACTTACACTGTTACACAGGGCTTCCCTGATTATCTTATTTGTAATTATATCCACTCGTCTCCCCACCAGAACTCTCTATCTCCTCATCCCCCCCTTTTTAAAGTAGGCTCCATGCCCAGTGTGGAACCCAATGTGGGGCTTGAAATCAGGACCCTGAGATCAAGACCTGAGTTGGGATCAAGAGTCAGGTGCTTAATTAACCAAGCCATCCAGGCATCCCTTCATCACCCTTTTTTACTTAGAAACTGTCACCTTCAATCATACCATGCATCTATATGTTTATTTCATTTACTCTCCAAAGAATATAAGCTTCATGGGAATAGGGGTTTTTGAGTCTTTTAAAGTCAGTTCTGTCTTCACTACCTAGGTGAGTGCTGGCATATAGAATTTTTTTTTTCTGGGAACAGTATACTATATTGATGGCATATGACAAGGTAGGGCCCCCCCAAGCCCCTCCCCGTCTTCAGGGGCTCTGGGACAGAAACTGTAGAGGCTGGGAGAGTCTCAATGTGTTAGAAATTGAGTTGGGTCAAGGACTCTCCAGCAGCTGAGGTCTTCTCTCTTCCTTTTGCTGTTGCTTGGGCTGGTGGCCCAGGGGGTTCTTACTCCTTGGAGGCCATCTGGACCATAAAGTCTATCATCTGATTGCTATAGCCAAATTAACTGTCATACCAGGTAATGAACCTGACAAAGTGGTCCCTGAGAGCAATGCCATCCCAGCATCAAAGGTGGAAGAGTGGGTGTCACTGTTGAAGTCATGGGAGACAACCTGGTCCTCAGTGTACCCTGGGCTGCTCTTAACGGGGCCTTCTGATGCATGCTTCACTACCTTCTTAATGTCATCTTATTTGACAGCTTTTTCCAGGTGGCAGGGTTTGCATTTCTAGAGCAGAGGATTCAGTAGTGTGGCACCCCCTTCCTTAGACTCTTGCCAGGTGCTGGCATTGCTAAAGGGAAGGAAACATTTCATATTTTCTGGTAGTGGTAATGACTAACTTTCCCTCTCTCTCCCAGATGATGTTTTTAACCTTTCATCACCACCAAAGGGTCACTTCCATATTTCTCTGCAGGGCTTTTCCCTTTGACTAACACATGGGATTCTTCTGCAGAGCTATAGATTTCCTGGTTATTGTTCTCTGTCAAAGTATAGATACTAGGAAGTGGAGGAAGGGGATGTTGGAGTTTTTGATTAATATCCTCTGTTTCATTGATGTGTAGGAGGCTAGCCCATCTGGTGAGAGAAAGTGGAGACCGGGTGGAGATGATGAAATTTGGAACGGTCATCCATCAGATTGGGAAATGTGACTAATGACAGAAGACAGGGGGATCTTGAATACAATGAAATGTTTGGAGAATACACAATGTCCTTGCAAGATGTCTGATGTGGACTTTTTGCGTAATACAGCAGTAGTGCTGTGGTTTTTTTTAAGAAGGAAGAATGAATTGAACTCAAATTCTCATTGTTAGAAAAGTAACAAGCAAAAAGTAATAATGTGCTATGATTTGCTTGTGGGGATCCTGGTTATCCTCAAAGAATAAGAACTACTGTAGCCCACCAGGCAGGCTAATCATTAACACTTATCAAATGATCAGACATCCCCCAGAGATAGGGAGGAGAGGATAAGAACTGGGCCTTTTGGAAGGCATACCTTGTGGTCATTTCCTAATCCTGGAGAGATTAATACTGAGGCTGAGATTTACCAAGGGTTCTTCGTGGGTGCTGTATGATTACTGGGTAAACCCTCTTGAAGGAACATCTGCACTTGGAGATTCCCTTCCTCTGGTGGCAGAAGAGGTTCCTACCTTCATCAGACTCCCCTAAACTTCAACAGTGAGATTTATTTTTCAAACCAGGAATCTTGGATTTAGTAGAATGTCCAGGAGTGTGCTATGATCATACTTTTAGACAAGCCAGAATAGGAATATAAGAAGTCAGGTCAGGGAAGGAGGAGGAATTTCAGAGGTAATCCTACAGCTGTTGAGATTTCCAGGAAAGGTATGTATGAGGACATCTATAGGATATAGGATCCAGGGAATTTGGGGACAGGAAATTTTAAGGGCATTTCTACAATGGGATATGGAGAAATTTTATGGCAGAAGGGGCAAATTGGAACCCATACCAACGGAGAAGGAAGGAAAAATCATTTATGAGACATTTACTGTGTATGTAGGATTCATCTAATGCTTATCACGCCACCAATGCATATCATTTATTATCTTGCCTCTGTTCTCTGAAAGTGTTGTAGTGTCTCCCTTCTGTAGGTGGCAAAACTGAGACCTGGAAAGTGAAGCCACTTGCTCAGGGGCACAAGCCAACAAATGGCAATGCTGAGATTTAATCCTTAGTCTCCTGACTCCAAATCCAGAGCCTTGGACAGGAGATTTTGGCTGCGAAGCCACCAGGTGGCAAGACTTTAGTCATATTCTAGCAAGGGGCCTGTGCTGTACACACTTGTTAAATGTCTGCTGCTGGGTAAATGCAAAGCTCTACTGATGCCTGTTGTGAGGTTTCTGGATTCTATGTATCACTCTCTGTCTACTTCTGTCTCCTTTCAGAGAGTGCTGGCTAAGTTGATCTTCTCCGCTGCTATGGTCGCTGTTTGCTCTATATAGCTAAGAACAAAGGGTCTTTCTCCTGTTTTCTAGGCTCTATGGCACTAAAAACCTTGATATCTCTCTGCTAGCAAAGCAAGGAAATGGAGGAAAAGTGAAAGGGAAGAAAAGGAAAGTCTACTTGTGTATTTTCTCTTCCCCCTCCCCACCAAAAGCCCTTTCTCGGACCATCGCTGGGGATGCGGGGAGGGCTCCAGAGAAACAAATCTTTCTTCTGTGTCTGTGTCCTCACTTGTTAAATGAAAAATAATAGTTTTATTTTTCATTTTTAAAAAGATTTTATTATTTACTCATTTGTTTGCAAGACAGCTTGCACGCCCCCCACCCCCCCCAAGCAGCAGGCAAATGGGAGTGGGGAGAGAAAATCTTAAGCAGTCTTCATGCCCAGTGCGAAGCAGATGCAAAACTTGATTTCAGGACCCTGAGATCATGACCTGAGCAGAAATAAAGAGTTAGATGCTTAACTGACTGAACCACTCTATACACCAAAAATACAGTTTACTTGAGCTGTGGCCCAATCTCTCCCCTTTATGAACTGCTGAGCGCTACATGCTTCTGAAAACAAACTTCTTCACCAGTAAGTTGTTTAACTTTTCTTTTTTAAAGATCATGCTCACAGCTCAAATGGGCCACCCTTAGTCCAGCTTCCTGCACTCTGCTCCATTAGGCAGGGTACCGCAGAGACACAGAACCAAGAGCATATATATATTTTTTTGCAAGGCTTGGCTCACATGCTTCTGGTGGCTGAGAAGTACCAAGACCTGCATTCAGCAAGGCAGAGAACCGGAAGAAGCAATGGTGAAGTTCTAGTCCAAAAGCCAGCGGTCCCAAGACCCAGGAAGGGTCCCTGTTTCAGCTGAAGTCTGAGGGCAAGGAAAGAGCGATATCCCATCTTGAAGGCAATCAAGAAAGAGGAATTCTATGGGGCGCCTGGGTGGCTCAGTTGGTTAAGCGACTGCCTTCAGCTCAGGTCATGATCCTGGAGACCTGGGATTGAGCCCCACATCAGGCTCCCTGCTCGGCAGGAAGCCTGCTTCTCCCTCTCTCACTCCCCCTGCTTGTGTTCCCTCTCTAACTCTGTTTCTCTCTGTCAAATAAATAAATAAAATATTAAAAAAAAAGAAAGAGGAATTCTCTCTTACTCATGGGAGAATCAGTCTTTTTGTTTTACTCAGGCCTTCAACTGATTGAATGAAGCCCATCCACATTGGGGAGACCAATGTTTTATGTAGTCTACCATTCAGATATTCATTTCATCCAAAAACCCTCGTAGACACACCCAGAATAATGTGTGATTAACTGTATGGGCAACCCATGGCCCAGTCAAGTTACACATAAAATTAACCATCACATATATGTTTGCTATCCTTCTTTGTTACCTCTTACGCCTTGAAGACCTTTCCATTCCTCTGCTCAGTATCCATATCCTACCCACTCCATGATGTCACATGTAATTTTCAAAGAGCAAAATTGTCTGGGATTCTTCACTGGTTATTTGTGTCAATTTATCCACTAGATTCTAAATTTCTAGATGATGATGACAAGGATTTTATTTATTAAACAAGAGATATATGAATCTATTATATTTTCTGTATCTTTCTTAATGGCACATAGGTGGTTAGTCAGTAAATACACTTGTTAAATGTTAAATGCTATACATTCAGTCCGGCTGGAGAACATGTTTTCTGATAACCTGGATCCCAGGAAAGCAACTGGGGAGGGTGAATGTTAGTAAGCTTGGGATGGACAAGGGTATCTCAGCCCTTCCCTCAGCCCTGTGCAGGCCCTCACCCTGGGGCTCTGGCTAAGGCAGAAAGGCAAGAACTGCTTTGCTTCTTCACTTTTGCTCAGTGAGAAGGGCTGGATCTGAGAGGTTCCCTTTCAGGTCACAGTCATTCTGGCACACCTAGGAGATTTGCCTGCATCCAATTCCTGGGGCTTTCTCCTTTCCTCCAACTCCAACTCCAACTCCTTTCTCAACGTCAGCGCTATTTGTATTAAGGCATAGATGCTTCTTTGATGTGGGGGACGTCCTGTGTATTGTAAGATGTACAGCAATGTCCTTAGCCTTGGTCTGTTAGGTGCCAGGTAGTGCCTACACCCCGAGTTGTGACAATCAGAAATGTCTCCAGATACTGGCAAATGCACCCTGGGGAACAGAAGCATTTGAGAACTACTGATCCTGGGCTTTTTTCTTTCTTTTTCCTTTTTCTTTTTTTTTTTTTCTTTTTTTTTTTTTACAAAGGAGAGTCACCTATGTGATCACATCTGTGAATCAGGAAGGAACTTGTTGTTTTATCTATTTTACACAGCTGGTCAAGTGGCAAGAAAAGAAAGAACTAGTATCTCCTGACTTTAAGCTTGCAACTCTTTCTCTTCCATATCTCCAATGGCTGGGTAAAAAGACCACTAGGAATGAAGGATTAAAGGAGAGAGTGGATTGACCCCACCCTGAAGGAGATGTCAGTTTTGAGCTGAAGAATAAAAATCCTTGTTGAATACAAGTCTTGACAAACGGATATTATTAGCCACTTTGCTATTTTCAGACTCTGCTTCTTAATTGTATTTGATGACCTTTCAGTTTGCCCTTTTGAAAAGGAAGACATTTAGATTTCCTTTCTTAGTGGCTAGTCTTATTTTTGACTGCTAGTATCTCCAAAACTTCCAAACCTCTGAAGAGGAGAGATAAGGTCCTAATAAAACTTGTTCACTTCCTCTTGAAGATGCGTCATTGTGATAACCCTGTGTGTGCAGGCTTGACAGTGGTGGTTTCCAAGAAAACCAAAATACAACACTGCCCTTCAAAACAAAAGTTTGCAGTAGTCCTTCCTGAGTCTAGATCAGAAAACTAGAAGTACTAAAAATAAGTATCTGAATGGCACACAGTTTCTGAGACTGTATTAAATATTTTGCTGCCTGTGTTTTGAAAAGAGTAAATGAAGTGTCTTTTTAAATCGGCGTATGAAATTAAAGACCTAAAATTTGCTAAGTGGGGGTAAGAGTATATTTGAACTTAAGATTTTAATTACATTCTTCACCTTTGAACTATGCTTAGGTATCAGACTTTAAATTCATCATATTGGAAGCATGTTGTAATCAGTGATAATTATTATTAAATGAGAGCTTACTTTTGCCATCACTGTTCCAGGATTCGGTTTTATAGGGAGGCAGCGTGCTGAGGCACAGAGCATGGCTTAGACAGTTGTCAAGATACTCCCTTTCCGGGGCACCTGAGTGGCTCAGTTGGTTAAGCAACTGCCTTCGGCTCAGGTCATGATCCTGGAGACCCGGGATGGAGCCCCATATCGGGCTCCCTGCTCGACAGGAAGCCTGCTTCTCCCTCTCTTACTCTCCCTGCTGTGTTCCCTCTCTGGCTGTGTTTCTCTCTGTCAAATAAATAAAATCTTAAAAAA
>PITA01023785.1:0-27476 GCA_004023965.1 Spilogale gracilis
GCTTTGTGTCTAAAATGAATTTCTTGTAAGTAGAATATTGATGGGTTTTTTTTAAAGATGTTATTTATTTATTTGATAGAGACAGACACAGCAAGAGAGAAAACACAAGCAGGGAGAGTGGAAGAGGGAGAAGCAGGCTCTCTGTTGAGCTGAGAGCCCAATGTGGGGCTCCATCCTTGGACCCTGGGGATCATGACTTCAGCTGAAGGCAGACACTTAATGACTGAGCCACCCAGGTACCCCTTGTTTTTGTTTTTTGCTTTTTCCTTTTTGTTATTTTAACCCATTCTGATACCTTGTGTCTTTTGATTGGAGCATTTAGTCCATTTACATTCAGAGTAATTGAAATATATGAATTTAGTGCCATTGTATTACCTGTAAAGCTGTTCCTGCAGATTGGGGCACATGGATTTGTATCTGTATTTAATATGTCTGGGATAAAATTGCTGGACCATATGGGGTGCTCTTGGGATGCTGACTACCGAAGAGTTTTTCAGTGTGTTTTTACCAATTCATATGCTCAAAGCAGAATATGATTCCTGCCGACTGCTCTACATCATAAATAATGGGTATTGAATCTTTTTTTTTTTTCAATTTTACACATTCCAGTGAGCATGCAGTGGTATCTCCTTTGGGATATTAATTTATATATCCCTCATGACTAAAGAAGTTAAACATACCCTCATACCTGTAATCACCATTTAACGTCCTCTTTGGAAAAGTGCCTGTGCCAGACCCTTACTCATTTTGCTCTTGCATTCTCTGTCTTTCCCTTATTGATTTCTAGGAGTATTTTATAATTTGTTCCCCATTCCAAATTATGTCCAGGTATATTTTAAAGGTCAAGAGAGAGTATAGGAAATACAATAAAATGGCAGAACATAAATGCACACTCTAAGGCATCCACATAGAGACTTCCAAAATTTCAGTATGAACTCCCATTCATATCAAAGTTCATAAGTGTCATAAGGAGACACAAGAACTCAAATAGTATATAAAGTCTGTAATCCATAAACCCATGGTTTATACCCAAATAAACTAATCTAAAATTAAAAATAGGGACACCTGGGTGGCTCAGTCAGTTAAGCATCTGCCTTCGACTCAGGTCATGGTCCCAGGACCCTGGCATTGAGTCCTGCATCAGGCTCCCTGCTCCACTGGGAACCTGATTCCCCCTCTGTCTCTCTCTTTCTCTCTCCGAAATAAATAAAGTCTTAAAAACTATTAAAATTAAACTATATTAAAATAATCTTATCCTTAAACAGCCAGAAGTTTTACTGTGATAGGAGGGTAAAGTATGGGTCTCTACATCTCAGGTGGGTACCATTCTTTCCTTCAGGTGCTTCAGATGCTGGCTTACTTTAATAATGCTCCAAGTTCACAGATGAGGTTCAGGGCACCAACTGCAACTTCATAAAGTATAGAAAGCAAGCTAACCTGCAGCTTTAGAGCACTCAGTGCAATGTTATATCAAAATGGTATTATTTCATCAGACTCCTATCATCCAATGTAATCCAAAGAAGAGACTCTGGAGCTAGAGGTACATAGAAAAAATTCGTAGTTTCAGGTTGTCCAGGATGCACAAAGACACAGCCCAACTGTGACAGTTGTCTCATTTTCATGAGTTAGAATTAAACCCTGCTGGGAGAAATCTCCAATTCTTCTGTTACTTATGACATTACATATAATATGAGTGTGGGAAAGGTGATAAAAATTAGTCTACGCATACCATTTCATTGCTTAGAGGAGCATTTTTATAAAACAATATAGCTCAGATTTAACAGGTGGCAGACAGTAAGTGTATTGTGTATGTTCACTAATGACCCTATAAGGAAGGTGGATGTGTTAGGGCTCTCCAAAGACTCAGAACCAATGGGTGAGATATACATATATATCTCAAGATTCATCGTGGCAAGTGACCCATGAAATTATGAAGTACTGAGAAGACTCAAGGTAGGCAGTCAGCAAGCTAGAGAACTAGGAAAGACAATGGTATAATTCAGTCTAAAAGCTTGAGAACTGGGAGGCAGGGATGGGGTTTGCTGGTGTAAATCCTCTTCTCAAAGTCTGAAGGCCCAAGAACCAGGGGATCCTATGTCTGAGGACAGAAGAGATGGTTGTTTCAGCTTAAGAAGATAGAGAATTCTCCTTTCCTCTGTCTTTTTGTTCCAATCAGGCCCTTGAGGGATTGATGATGCCTACCTCCTTTGGGGAGGGCCATCTGCCTTATTCAATTTACTAATTCAAAGGCTAATCTTTTCTGGAAATACTTTTACTGATATACCCAGAGATGTTTTCTAGCTTTCTGGGCTTCCCTTAGCTCAGTCAGCTGAACATTGAAGGGCAGGTTGTTTAAGAAACTCACCCAAGTCTGCAAAGCTGCTTGGCAGGGGTTAGGTTTTTACTGAGGTTACCTTTCTCCACTTTTCTTCCAAGCTGTCTTTCTGATGCCCTGGTGTTGCACTGCACATTGTCTCTCTTGGGACTCAGTCCTTGTTTCCTCCCATGAGCAGACATTTTTAGACCTGTGCCACAGTATCTGGTGCTCCACATTTGTCTGTGCATACTCAAGTCCACGAAACATACCGCAGAGCAAACTGGAGGAAAGGCTTTCTCTCACTGGGTAGTCCATTTGTCTAGGGAAAGATTACCCTTATGGATTACCAAAGCCAAGCAGCTAGAGATACATCTGTAGCTCTCATCCCTAGAGCCTGCTGAGGGCCAATATTCCTGGCATGAGCATTAGAAATATTGCTCATCCTTAACTTTAGAATTTTCTGGGCCCTGAAAGCACTTCTTTCTGCTACGTGTGTTTTCTATGAAGGTAGTTTATGGTCTTCTACTTAATAATGATCTAGCATGATAGGTTACTTCTTCTAAACTGATCCTTTCTCCCATGGGGAACTTCCACTAAAAAAGCAGAGAGTAGCCAAGATATTTAAATGTTCCTTGTAAAAAAATTACGCAAATAAATGTCAAGAGAAATACAAATACACAAACTGGTTGAGACGCCCAATCCCAATGCCAAAAAGAAACCAAGTGGATAGCTGGAAGGTGATGCTAGCTGGAAGGTTTCTTTATGTTGGTTTTAATAATAGAAAACTGATAAATCATGAAAACAGTAGGAATGAATCAGCTGACACAGGAAGTTAACTATAGAACTAAGAGAAGAGAAAATGAGTCAACTGAGGTTCGTGGAAGGTGAGAGGTGAACAGCATACCAGGCATAAGTGAACTCAGCTCTTCTGTTTTCCAGGGGGAAGAGAGGGATGGAGATGGTATAGGACAGTTGCACTGTATTTGAGTTTATATAGTAGATGGAGGAGAGATGAGAGATTTACATCTTATGACTTCTACTTTGGAAAGTAGCAGTTGCGATCCTCAACCCAGGGAAAAAGAATAGGGGGCAGGGTTTGCAGATTTGGGAAGCATCACACAGTTTAAAAAAAAAGAAATGCATTTCAACTCAAAGTGAGTTAATCAGAGAAACTTAGGTGAAATGTGTTATTAAAAAAAAAAAAACAAAAAAGAACTTTAGGGATGCCTGAGTGGCTCAGTTGGTTAAGCGACTGCCTTCGGCTCAGGTCATGATCCTGGAGTCCCGGGTTCAAGCCCCACATAGGGATCCCTGCTCGGCAGGAAGCCTGTTTCTCCCTCTCTTACCCTCCCTGCTTGTGTTTCCTCTCTCGCTGAGTTTCTCTCTGTCAAATAAATAAATAAAATCTTTTAAAAAAAAAACTTTAGAGAATTGTGGGCTGTATGTGTGGAACATGTGGAATGTTATGTAACTTGTACCCAGTACTTGACTTTTCATTAAATTTATCATATTGCGACTTTTCAATGTGATATCTAAGTTCTCCATCTTTCAGTGCCATCGTCTTCTTCTTTGATAGCAGATGTTGGGATATCCATTAGGAGATCATTTTTGAATGTCAAATGCCATGTGTCAATAGACCTAATTATCTTACAGAAAAGCAAGCAACCCAAATGGGAGAAACCAGGGCTGCAACCATCTGTGTAAGCTAGCAAGAAAGTATTCCTTCCTCTTGCTGAAAATATTCTCCTGGCCTTCTTTCTCAAAGTCCATTTCAGTTGAAGAGAATCTGCCCTTTCTACCGGGGATACGATTCATAACTTTGTGTTTCACTGGTTTGTTTTAACCCAAAGTTCCTTCCTTCTGTTATATCCAAATGGTGGTTATTACCCAGTTCCCAGGGCAAGCCTCAGCTTAGTTCTGAATAGTAGTTGTTTCAAGTGCAACACACAGAGACAGCCAGCTGAGGCAGGAGATCTTGCCCTGTCCCCCTAAGAGCAGGTCCAATGGATGAAGAACTGGAAGTGACCACAATCTTCCAGCCCCAAGGGCAATAGCCCCCTTGTCCATCCACAACAGATATTATGAGCTCTTACCATGAGTGGTGCTTTCTAAGTATTCAAGCTGCTCTCCTTTTAAGGGGAAGCTGGGGAGAGGATGAGGCTAGGGTGGGGGAGGGAAGAAAAAATCCTGTTGGGTCCATCAACAGGTGAAGCCTAAAAATTTCACTGGAAAAAGTTATGGAAGAAGTAACAGCTGCAGGCCTGTTCAGAGCAAGTCAGCGGAGTAGTTTCCATCTGGCATCTGTTTTATCTGTAGAAGAATTTTTTTTTTCCTTTTTAAATAAGGCTTGAGCTGAAAGCCAACTTTATTTAGGAGATGTTAAGTCCCAGGATACCAAGGGCTTTGCAAGCTTCCAACATAACCTCCTCATCCCCTTCCTTACACACCTCCCACCAGCCTGTCATGGTGTTGCTCAGTGGAAAAAAGAACATCCAGAGACTAGAATAGCTCTAGGGCAAGGTAAAAAGCTTCAGGCCACACATGTCCTCTATCCTTCTTGATGAGAAGTGTCAGCCAGCAGTGAGTCGGACTGGATGAGAAAGGTGTAAAAATTTATGTTTGTTGTTAATGTTATGGGGTCAGGTTCATAGTAGATATTCAATAAGCTTTTGTGCTTGGAATAAGTAAAAAAAAAAAAAACTAACAACCTTCTTAGTCTTGTATGACTGGGAGGAAAGAAGTAAATCCATTGGCAAAACTTAAAATAACATTCTGGAACCTCAGGGTCACGTTGTTCTTAATGTGAAAAGTGATGGAAGAGTGTATTGGATGATCTCTTCAGAAAAGGGTGTTGCATAAGAATAACTTCGTTTCAAAATTTAATATGGAGAAGCAAAATCCAATCTTGACCCAAAAGTAGGCTATAAAAGAACGAGGATACCATTTAAGAATTTGGGTATATCTAGAAACATTTACTACCCTGTAATTTTCAAAATCAATGGAAGACAAAAAATATCTCAAGAACTTAGATTAAATAGAAGGAAACTAGATACCTTATTTACTTATGTATGTATGTATGTATGTATGTATGTATGTATTTATTTATTTTTACAAAAGTGAACTATTTTTATGGTCCTTCATTCCACTTATTCATTTATTTATTTGACAGAGAGAGAGAGAGAGAGAGAGAGTTGTGTACAAGCACAGGGAAGAGCAGAGGGACAGGGAGAAGCAGGTTCCCCTGTGAGCAAAGAGCCCAATGCAGGGCTCCATTCCATCACCCCCAGGATCATGACCTGAGCTGAAGGCAGACGCTTAACCGACTGAGCCACCCAGGTGCCCCAACTCTGAAATTTCTTTTTCATTTAATTTCTGAGATAACACGATTATAAATGCCTTCCTGGATCTTAGTTAAGCATAGGTGATCTTTATTATTGCTGACAATGGGAGAAGGGAAGGCGAAATGAGGCAGAAGACGAATAGCAAAAGGGCTAAGGTTATCAGAGATAAAGCTCCATCAGATATGATAGGGTGATCTTTATTGACTTAGAATCTTCAAAATCAGTTTTCTTGAAAAACAACAGTTGTTTTACAATCATTCTGAACAGGATTCTCTACACTAAGGTATTACAGATAGAATTTTTCACGTTCCTTCTCTACCAATAATGTATTTATACTATAGGCAGGTCAAACTTTAGTCTCTTCCTTTAGGATTATTAAGCCAAGCGGTCTCATACCTTTGATCATGGGAACAAACTGAATTTACCCCTCTGAACTGTTTCTAAATGCAAAGAATGTCTTCCTAGCTTTGCTGGGGTCATAAAACAGGGTCAGTGAGCAAGACAGAGGAAGAAGAAAAATTAATGGCCAGTAATTACTTTATTCCGTACGTGAGGTTCTACAACAGGCTTCAAATGATGATGATAAATGTCAGAAATCTGTTTTTCAGAATTCCTCTTAGGAAGAATATTATGTTTGTTTAGAAAATGTGTTTTGATAAGTTGTCTAGAGCTACGACTAAGACTGCAGTTGCATATTAGAGTAAAAAAAAAACAAACAAAAACAACTGAGAAATAATCAAAGGAGAGTGATAATCTCTCCTCTGCTGTGTGGCTGCCGTTTTCCGTGGCACAGAGCCTGGCTTCATGCAGAGACAACACCCAGGGGGTTGTTAAAACGTATGTCTGGTCAGAGTCCTCATTTCTATAAAGCTCCCAGATGACGTCTATGCCACTAGCCCAAGGGAGTCACTGAATAGCCACTGATTTCATTTTCTCTGCGCATTTCAGCATAGACGCTGGAAGAGAGCAAATTAGCCTGTGTCACAGAGGACCTGTTCTGCATACTACAAAAGATAGAGTGGTTGGGCAAGTCCACCAGAGGAGAATCACTGAAGAGGTTCCTTGGGGCAGCCTTAGGTCACTAAGAATGTTGATGCTGTTACTCTGAAGAATGCAATCGAAAATCCTCCTCCATTGCTCAAAAAATATATTCAATGAAAGGTTCACAGCAAAACTAAGAGGTTATCCGTTTTGCATCCAGGTAGGCCTGGGAGAAACCAAGGGTTCAAGAGCAGGAAGCTGAGGATCCCAGTGAAATCTGAATGCCCAAACCAAAAAGAATAACTGATATTTATGAACATATATCTGTGTCCATCATTCTAAGTGCCTTGCATGTTCTACCATTACTACTGCCTTTTTAGATTCAAGAAAACCTAAGGCATAAAGAGGTGAAGTCTATACCCACATTTTCTAAACCTCACCTCCAAATCCCAAGGGCTACCTTCAACCATTCAAGAGCTGAAACATGTATTTTCATTTTCAACCTGAAGGAAGTAAAACCCATATCTCTCCTTCTATCTCTCCCTCTGTCTCTGTCTCTGTTTTCCTATCTCCATCCCCCACCTAATTTAAGAGAGAGTACTCTAAGAATTCCTGAGACCTGCTTTTTAAATTATATTCCCTTACCTTTTATAACAACTTGAAAGTTTTCCCCTTATTTACTGTCACACCTTCCACTGCCTTAACATACCTTCCTTCTCTTAACTCCTGCTTTGAGTGAGTCACCAGGCTCTTAAAGTGGAATAAATAAAAGCGATCACAAAAAGGAATTATAGTAGTTTTTATAGAGGAATTTCCTTTTTAAGAATTATACCTACCACTCGACATAAGAAAGAGAATATTACCGAGAGCTTTGAAGCTCCCAAGTATCCTTCTCTGAAAGGTAACTTCTACCCCAGGATTTTCTATTCATTGGTCCCTAGCTTTTCTTTACAGCCTGAAAATAAATGTATGCAGCCCCAACATAGGTGTTTTGTAATTTTTTTGGTATATATCATGTTAAATATTTTCTCCTGTAGTTTGTTCTATTTGTTAAAAAAAAAAATCTGTAAGATTCACTTAAGATGTGGGGAGTTGGAATCTATTCATTTTTTTCAACACTGAATAACAAGACACGGTGGGATTCTAACAGTTGATCAGTCCACTGGCTATCAGAGTTTCTAAGACTTGTTTCCAGGCGGTTTTACTTTTTGTTGTTGTTGTTGTTAAACTAAAAATGTTTTTCTTAAATCCATGAGTTCTGCTACCTATTTTCTTTTTTTTTTTTTTAAGATTTTATTTATTTATTTGACAGAGAGAAACAGCAAGAGAGGGAACACAAGCAGGGGGAGTGAGAGAGGGAGAAGCAGGTTTCCCGCCGAGCAGGGAGCCCGATGTGGGACTTGATCCCGGCTCTACGGGATCATGACCTGAACCGAAGGCAGTTGCTTAACCACCTGAGCCACCCAGGCGCCCCAGCCTATTTTCTCTCTGGTCACCGTAGTCTATCTATTCCCACTGGAGTTTGGGTCAGAAGTTCTTATCCATGGCCGTGCATTAGAACCACTTGGGGAAGATTTTAAAACTCCTGACACCCACATTGTGCTCTGGCCTAACCATACCAGAATCTCTGCGGGTGGGACTCAGGTAGTGGCATTACACAAGATTCGCCATGTACTACCCATGTACCCTGCTTTTGTTCTGCCTCATTTGAAAGGACAAATCGTTTTATTGGTTTCAGCTGCATTTAATATCATTTACTAGGAAGTTGTCCTCAAAAATTAGAAGGTAAATGTCCATCACAAATCCAGAAATCCATCCTCATTAGCTTTTTTTTTTTTTTTTTCAGCTGGATGGTTTACATATCCATCGACTCACGTAAAATGTGCCCAATTTGGACATTGCTTAATAGACTCTAAACAGTGACTTCTTGGAGAAGTATTATCTATTCATGGTTCACTCCGGATAACTTTGCAAGGAAGAGCCCTTCTTTAGCCAGATCCTAACGGTTAAGATCCAAAATTTGACCCATTCTTCTAAAAATCTGCTTTGTAAAAATACAGAGTTTTGTTCTGAAGTCAATAATTATTAAATGTAGTCACATGATCTGCCTTGATCCTTGGCAAGCCACACAGATACCATCCTTTTCTGGGAAATATGTTCTTTTGGCCACTATCCATTTCTTCAAGCAGAACCCTTGATAGAGGATGAGTCAATAGGGTGCATGGTGACTCAGGCTCTAAGGAAAACAGAATGAATTGATTTAATGCCCTGAGAAGTAGCTTGTTACCCAATTATGCAAAATGTAACCTGATATCCAAGAAAACCATTATCCAGCAGGATCTATGGGCCGGGACTAAACTCCTCATTACCGCAGTGGGAAAGCATTACCTCAATAACTATTATTCTCTCTTTAGTGAGCTTGATAATAACAACACAGAGGCGACTTGAACAGTAACCAACCAAAGGATACTCTGAACAGCAGAGCACAATGAAATAAATCTGCTAGCTAACCCTCCCTGTCCTTTGGTGGGAGGAGGGGGTAATCCAATGCTCTTTGTCAACCATGTCATGTATTTTCCCTGAAGGGTGCTAGTTCAGGAAATGACTGGTATTAAAAATTACTCTCATTCTTCCATCTATGCCAATTTTTTTTTTCTTGAATTCCAAGCTAACTTTGGAAAAACTGATTTTTGTCTTCACTTATTTTTTTCTTTTTCCTTTTCTTGGTTTCGAATTTTTATTTAAATTCCAGTTAACATATAGTGTAATATTGGTTTTCGGAGTAAAATTTAGTGATTCCTCACTCACGTACAACACCCAGTGCTTATCATGGCAGGTGCCTTCCTTAATACCCTTCTTCTAAGAATAAAAATTGGGGTGGGGAGAGAACTTAGAAGCGGTAAGGCCAAGAGTTTTTGGTTGGTTGTTTGCTTACTTATTTTCTTGTGTTGGAAACCATAGATTGATTATAAGTGTTTTTCCAGTTACAAGTTACATTGCTAGGTGAGTGTGTTTTCTTCTTACACATCTGAATGCCTCAGAACTTTCAAAAAGGATTCAGCATCATAGCCTGCATATTTCCTATACTTGGGTGAAGAATGACAATGTTGGATGGATGATAATGTTTTAAATATTGAGGAGATGACATAAAGCTTTAAGCTATTACATTTATTGAGGTTTATCTATATAGGAGGTAAATACTTTTCTTTTAAATGTAGATAAGAGGGTAGTAGAAGGAAAAGAAACATTCAAATAAAGAAATTGGAAAAGGACTATTCCTACTGACTAATTTATCTTTAAGTTTCTTATTTTAAAAAACATATTTGTCTTTATTTCTTTATAAGCTGTTTCTTCTTGAAATTTTTGGCAGGGCAGCGTGAAGAGTATTCCACTCTGATGGAATATTTTTTTGTTTTATTTGGTTTTTGGTAATATTAAGACTAAAGGAACCCCTATACACATTTTTATCTGGAAGCTTTAGCATTTAAACTTCTAGTGCTGGACATAATTTCTATGCAAAAATAAGCAGAACTACATGATTGTATTCAGAGTTGTCCATTTAATTTTTCTGGGCATCTGCCTCTCTATTGCCATACAGTAGGATTATGAATCAAGAATGCCCCAAATTACGCAATAACTTACATTCTTTTACTAATGTTTTACTGACCCCATATATGCCGTGTGATCTAAATTCTAATGGGAGGATGAATGATAAGTGTATCATTACAGACTTTGCTTTAGTGTTTGAGATTGGCTATTGATCATTTCAAGTTTTTATAGATGTGGTTTAATAGCAGAAGATGTAAAATAAATTATAGCAAGTCAGATCACTATTTTATTGCTTGTGGCCATCTAGCTTAGTCGACTAGGAGAACATATGCTGAGTATAAGGTTGCAGATTCAGTCCAAGTATATCCGTCACCCCTACTGGATGTCTCTCCTATACAACCTTTGCTCTCCTAAGAGAGGATTCAAGGGACAGGGTGTGGACGGAGCAACACACCCTCACACTCCACATGTGCACAGAAACACTCCCTTTAACTTAGATAGATTATCTGCTGGTTGATCAGAGTTGTAATTCATTTATATAGGACAGCATGATTAGTGTCATGAACCATTGTGCTGATTTAATAAACACACTCCATTAAAAAACAGAATCCAGCAGACCCTTTTAATTTGCTATCCTTAGACATAAAGACACCTGATAGAAACCTGAACATAGTTTTTAAAAGCAAAATAAAATGGAAAATCAAGACTGATTCCAACTAAGTATATTGATCTGGGCACAAGTCCTCCTCTAGGCTTTTGCTAATATCATGACCCAAAGTTACACTGTTTTCTCTTTCTTTCTTCCTTCCCATCCTCTCTCCCTCTTGCTCTCTCATGTTCTTTTCCCCTAATTCTTACTCTTAATAGTTAATGACAATAGAAAATACATGTATTCTTGTATTTCATTTATTGCTCTAAGGTTGTCCTGTATTAATTCAAGTGACCTTCATGATAAGGTTATGGGTTAGGTATTATGATTATCTTTATAAATGAGGAAGGTGAGGTCCAAACAGACAAAGTACCAGTCTTAGTGTTAAACTGCTAACTAGAGTCAGAGGTAGAATTTGAATTCAGGTCATCTGATTTTGTCGTGCAGTAAGTGTGCCCCTAGTCCTTACTATCTCCTGGATAGAGGTAGATTAGACTAAACCACAAAATTAGAGTTTGCATCTAATTAATTTAATATTTGAGATAAATACCTGCTTGGATTGTTGATGTCCACATGTTTTAAATAGTGTGCACTTCCATATTTCTATCATTTTCAAACTATGCAATAATTTCTAACCCTACAAAATTAAATACAAACAGTAATTGCCAAAAGTGATATGTGCTAAGCCTGCTTTAGATAAGAATAATCCATTGTTGGCATGTCAATACATGTTAGCAACTTAAACTTTAAAAGCTAAGAAGCCTTTGTGACAGAGATCAAACATCTCCCTGCTACTGAAAACTCCCTTCCACATGGAACACAAAAGCAAATTGTAGCCTCGCCTTTCTGAATTTTTAGCATTTCTTAATTAGGAAGAACCAAGTAAATGAGATTAAACTTGTAATTTTGCTTTTGATCCTTTGGAGAGATCAAAATATAGCAGATTACTTTATAAAGTCAACAGTCTCTAAGTATCTAGAAAAGCAAACAAATGTTGAGCTTTAATGTTGAGTTCTAGGTAGATGTGTGTGTGTGTGTGTGTGTGTGTGTGTGTGTGGTTTTCTCTTCTGCTGCATAACGCATGCATATATGTAATAAAGCAGTCTGCTATACACAAGGTGGGCAGACAACAGTTGCCAGAGGAGTTCCAATTCCATCTGTGGAATGAGATGTGGCCGCATGAAACATTTTCTTTTTTAATCCCATATTTAATAATGTCACATGGAATGAAAATGTATTCATTCCTTTTCTACACCTTGAAGCATGTACCCTGGAGTCACAAAACCACTTATTACTAGGGAGGTATTGGTCTTTGAAGTACATATAATTACAGGAGAAGCTTAATGCACTCAACTTTAGTGGGGTTTATGCATCATAGCCAAAGATGATTATAATTCTCTTTAATTAGCAGAAAAAAAAAAAAAAACCAGTAGCTTGACGAATATTTTCTGGTTTTTGCTTAGGGATCATTGTCAACCTTCCAGCATAGTAATTTAATGTCCTCTGAAATGTTATATGCCAAAATGATTTAGTATCATTACAAGGGGAAAATTTTATACAAAGGCAAATACCACACCCGATCATGTTCAGTCGATCACAATTAAAGTGAATGCACTTTAATAATACTCAGCAGTTTGTTTGTCACACACAGAGTGAAACAGATGCACAGCAGTAGAGCAATTCGTCTCATTTATACCTGAGAACACAGAGCTGAAGTCACCCTTCTGTCTCTCTTATTAGAGTTCATTCATTTGATAAAGCTTTAGAAGAAATAAAAATAGGCATATCGCATAACGATGCCAATTTCTTTCTGCACAGACTTGAATTGTTTAAGCGCCTCTGTGCCTTCCAAATATATTCCCTGGGCAATGTTTCCTCTTGAGTCTAATTAGAGTCTATTCTGTGTATTTACAAACAGGAAGCAAAAGGCTGTGACCTCATAATCTTCACTTAGAGGCCTCCTCAATTAACCTAAGGTATTGGTGTTCTTTGTGAAGGGACGCTGGGCCATTGTAAGTTCCCTGTGACAAGGGCAGATGACTTTTTTTTCCCTCCTTTACACATGACAATTATGTTGTTTTCAGTGATGAACGTGACAATTAGAGGCCTTTTCTAGAAATTTTAACAACCCAATTCTAATAGTCTTAAAAATGGGCAGCAAATAGTTGGAAATCCTTGGAAGTAGTTGGAAATCCACAAATATGTGGATTAAACTTGCAGGAAAAAACCCTGAGAAATAACGGAATAGAAAAAGTCCATTACATTCAGATGGTCATAAACAAAGGTCATAAAAAGATCCTAAAAGCATTCATATCTTCAAAGGATGAAAAAAGAGGTGCCCAGCTGTAAACTGATAACATCTTAGTTTTTTTCTGTTTTTCTCTTTTGTTTTGCTTTGGGTTTTTTTTTTGGATAATGCGTAAGTATGTGATTATCTCCATAAAAAACAGATAAGGATTCTGAGATAATTCAAGAGAACAAAAAGATTGTCTCCTCTTTTGGTGGAGACCTTCACTACTTTAATAGAATCAATTTCGGGTTTCTATAATCTAAAATATTATTATCCTGAAAACTCAGGATCAAACTGAATAAAATCTTATATTCACTTCCTTTTTCATTTTCTTTTAGGCCATAGTATTAATAGATATTGTTTTGGAGAATATGTTTTGTTTTGAGGGGGTGGGGAGGTATTACTAAGAATGTATACTATCAGGGCGCCTGGGTGGCTCAGTCCTTTAGCGTCTGCCTTCAGCTCAGGTCATGATCCCAGGGTCCTTAGATCAAGCCCCACATTGGGCTCCCTGCTCAGTGGGAAGCCTGCTTCTCCCTCTCCCACTCCCCCTGCTTGTGGTGTTCCCTCTCTCCCTGTTTCTCTCTCTCTGTCAAATAAATAACATCTTTAATACACACACACACACACACACACACACACACACACACACACACACACATACTATCTAGGCATGGGAAAGCCTGAATCATCACTAGCCTTAGTGATTATATAATTATCAATTAAAATAGCCATCCAAATAAGAGTAGTAGTAGTGATTCCATCTTAATGATTGTATCCTTAATAAGGCACTACAAGTCTCCTAGCAGCTTATTCTCCTTTCTGTTCTATCTCAAGTAGAGCAAGCAGTGATAGTTTCCAACTGTTAAGCATTTACTTGACAGTGGTTAGTTTGCCTACCAAATAAATAACCTAAATACCTATCTATATCACATTTGGTTACCGTGAGCCATGCTGGAGATACTGGTGGCTCAAAATATTGCTAAAAATTAGCAAACATAAACACTTTCGAAATGTCAACTTTTTCTCAGTTGCATTTGTTGAAATTCCAAGATCCCCGAGGAGGTCAGGTCATGAATTTATTAGTGTATCAACTTAATATTCAGACACATTCTACATGTTCACTGCTCTGACTCTGGCAGCTTAAGCTACATCACACACACACACACACACACACACACACACACACACGAAACCTTGATCAATTTCTCTTCTGCCCCCATGAGAAAAATTCTATGGCAGAAACAGGAGCCAAATCTATCTTCTCTTTTTTATTTATCTTAAAAGTAACTGGTACAGAGAAATACTTAACAGATTTTTAAATTGAAGAAGTTAGGAAAGATAAATTTACCATTTCCCCAAATTTCAATGAACTGAAAATACTACCACTATTAATAAAAATAAGGGTGCATTGGGTGCCAGAAACTGTTCAATTCTTCACAGGGATTTCCTCTATCTCCATTATTCTATAACATAGATTATAGTTACTGTAACTACCCTTGTTTTAGGCATCAGGAAGCTGAATTCTAGAAAGAATGAATTACATGCTCAAAATCGCATAGTTAGGAAGATGCAAAGTCACATGTTGAACGAAGGCAATAAAGATAGCAGAGGTGCCTGGGAGACTCAGCTGTTAACTGTCTACCTTCAGCCCAGGTCATGATCTCGAAGTTGCAGGATGGAACCCCACATCAGGCTCCCTGCTCAGCAGGAAGCCTGCTTCTCCTTCTCTCACCCCCCCACTTGTGTTCCCTCTCTCGCTGTGTTTCTCTCTATCAAATAAATAAAATCTTTAAAAAAAAGCAATAAAGATGGCTATCTTATTTTTTTGATCCTAAGCTATATTGCCTACTATTTTCATTAAATTTTTCTCAAATTCAATTGCTTCTCTATGTACTTGACTATTACTTAACATGCTATGAGGTTTACAGAATTGTCTTTTCAAAGGCTGAACCAGAGAAGGAAGAAACAGAATTCTAGTTGCTGATATACTTTAAGAGAGGTCAGCGACATCTGATGTGGGATTGAAAAAGGCAGCATAGAACACTTAAATCAGAGGAAGAAAGGTAGGTGCTGGGGTGCCTGGGTGGCTCAGTCAGTTAAGCAACTGCCTTCGACTCAGGTCATGACCTCAGGACTCTGCGATCAAGCCCCACATTGGGCCCCTTGCTCAGCAGGGAGCCTGCTTTCTTCCTTTTGCACAGCCTGCCATTCCTCCTACTTGGGCGTGCTTTCTCTTTCTCTCTCTCTTTCTCACTCTCTGTGTAACGAATAAAATCTTCAAAAGAAAGAAACATTGGAAAATAAAAAACTTAAAAAAGTAATAAAACCTATTATATCTGTAAAAAAAGGAAAGGAACAGAAATAAGAAAGAAAGAAAGAAAGAAAGAAAGAAAGAAAGAAAGAAAGAAAGAAAGAAAGAAAGAAAGGAAGGAAGGAAGGAAGGAAGGAAGGAAGAAAGGGAAGGAGGGAGGGAGGAGGGAGGGAGGGAGGGAGGGAGGGAAGCACTGTTACGGATAACTGGATATTCTCATACAGATGAAACAAATACTTAATACTCTGGACACTCCGAAAGGACTTTTACATAGGAGTTGGTGGTGTTGGATCCAGGGCAAGGTGCTGAAGGGTTATGAAGGAGACAGTGCTCCCTGGGGTTATAGGCAAAGGGAAGTTGAGGAGAGCTACTCAATCTTATTCTTAGAAATGAGTTTTTCACAGTACTTTCCTCAATTGTAGAAAGATGAACAAATAGATACTATCTAATCTGTTTAGTATCCATCATGATTCCACTCCACAATTACCACTAGAACTGAGCCAAACTGGATACAGAAGCTATAAGACGTTTATTTGCAGTAGCCTTCTATAATCATCACAGTTTGGACACTGTCCATTGTAGGGCATTGATTTATTTAAGCTCCCAGATGACTGCATGGTTTCGAATTTAGAATCTATGGAGAAAAAAAAAAAAGCGCTATTTTGAAGGGTTGGTAGAAACACTGCTCATCCTCTGATGGATAAGTGAAACTATAAACTAGATCAAATGACATTTCTGGAAAGCCTATGATCCAGAGAACCGGTCCATGGAAATTACTCGTGGATAATATTTAATGTTTATTTTAGATTATCTTTTGGGATTTGGAGCACTTTGTGCTATATCAAGACTTGAACAATCCCACTGAAAGAGCTGGAGAAATGCTCCTGTTTTTGTTCTAGGTGGTTTTCCTGGTCTTCTCTACTCAGTTTCTGGGACTAACTACACAAATCCCCTTTATCCATTCACCTGGGACATCCCTGTTATAAAGTATACAATTACATAACATTTTGAGTGGAGAATTAACTATTTCCCAATAGTTTTAAAGAAGTCAATGCACAATAAAACTCTAGAATAAGAAAGGGATGGTTTAGGGGATACTTCTCTTTCTATGTGGTCCCAGTGAGTTGCAAGGCAATCTAAAGGAGTGTACGAGATAGCAGAATCCTTCATTCCCAGGTCATGGGCCTCTACATGCTCCCAAGATAAGGATTACTAACACTGTAGCTATTGAATATCCTAAGTGAGATTTCCAGACTTCTGGAGTGTCATATTAATTTGGTCTTTCAAGGTAGTGTCCAAATTAAGCTTTGGAAAGTGACATGACCAATTAAAGTGTAAAGAAGTTTCATTTACCAACTGATTTCCCATGTGATCCTAAAGCCATACAGGAGGCCACACAGAGGACAAGTGGTGAGACTTAAACGTAAGGAGTTCTTACAGATGTCAGAGTGGGGGAAACATGACCAAGCAATAGCTCATAAAATTGGAGAGACCATACACATAGAATTTTCTTTGTATGAAGAAAAGGTCAGAGTCCATAACTGAGGCAAATTATAGGCACTGTTTTAAGAGAAAACAGGGAAAAATGTGAAAAGTAGAAGAAATGTAGTAGCATGATTTGAGGAAAGATTTATGGATATTTGATGTTGAAGATAAAGTTTGCTTTTATTTATACTCTTTGTGTTTGGAACTTAAGGCTTACTGGCTCCTGTGGCCTTCCCCCTGGTTAGGAAAAAATTATTTCAAAATACTCTATTTTAACCCCTAAGGTTAACTCTGTGATTAATAGGAGTTTTTAATAATAAAAAACCCTGACTTTTCCCAGGCTTATTTTGAATGAAGTGAAGCAGTTGGTGAAAGAGAAAGCAGAAAAATAGAGAGAAATCCATATGTAAGACCTGTTGTGTATTGCCATTGGGACATTCCCATATAACTTTAAGTGTATCACATTGTTGGTTAACAATAGGGTATGCCTCTTTCCATTCTTCACCTGTGAAAGTATGGAACTAAGTAAAACATTCTAATTTGTTCCTTTTATTAGTCTGTTATTAGGTCCTAATTGAGGAGAGCCTTTTAGTTTAAAGTGAGAAGAAAAAAATCTGAAAGTGGCCATTAGCCCCCACTTCTAAAACCTAGAGGAGTATTCTATAAAAGAGAGATCTGTGTGCAAATTATAGTGATTAGTCAGTGCATGGGTTAAATTTAAGTTTAAGAACACATATGGGGGCGCGCCTGGGTGGCTCAGTTGGTTAAGAGACTGCCTTCGGCTCAGGTCATGATCCCAGAGACCTGGGATCGAGTCCCACATCGGGCTCTCTGCTGGACAGGAAGCCTGCTTCTCCCTCTCTCACTCTCTCTGCTTGTGTTCCCTCTCTGGCTGTGTTTCTCTCTGTCAAATAAATAAAATATTAAAAAAAAAAAAGAAAGAACACATATGGGAGTTTGAACTACAGATTTTTAACTGACTAGCTGTATGTCCATTTGGAGCAACTTCTCTAAGCTGTAGGTTAAAATGGTATGTGCCCTGTATTATAGCACTGTGATCTTGGGACAAGTCATCTAATTAATATCTTGGAGCCCCAGTTTCTTCATCTGTGAAATGGATGTAATAGTGCTCATCCTACCAGATCTGTTATGTGGATGAAATAAAATAAGCTGAAAAGCACACATAGAAGACTAAGTCCTCAAGGATGTGAGCCTATCATTACTGAAGGTGATTAAATCTTCTTCAAATAGTAATCGTGATAAACGCTTGAGGGCACTAAACATGAACATGCAATTTAACAAATGGGGAAAATAACACCAGAGAGCCTGCTCTGGATTAAAAACCCTGGGAAGGCATCTCTGTGGAGATGATATTTGAGCTGAGACCTCAACAAGAACCCAGTGAAAAGAGGATCATCCTTGGTGGTAACTAAATAAAAGCAAGTGAAACCAATCAAAGAAAGAATAAAATTAGTCTATCAAACTGACAGAACTAAGAAGACATGGTGAGAGAATGAGAATACAGGCTCTTCTCATTGAATTTTTCAAGATAGCAGCTGAAATGTGAATATTCCATGCCTAGAATATTGTCTAAAGACACAACTGAACAAATGCTCTCACATCGGTGCTTACAGTTCTATGGCAATATTTCTCTAGTATTAATGCGTTTCCTTTTTCCTTTTAATTTTTAAAGCTATTTATATCTTAATGGTGCTTATACTGAAATATAGAAAACCTACATGTTCATCAGTAGAGAGAACTCATTTGCTGACTTATATTGCCTACAGGCAGGGAAAGTGTTAAAGATATAGCTACTCCCTATACCACTACTATTCTTTTAGGTAGAGAAGGTTGTGTGATTCTTAGTTTTTTGACACACATGCCATCGAATCACTGCTCTGTGATTGTTTTTCTGCTTGGTAGCCATTCTAATGGAGGATTTGAAAGAGAGGATATATCTCTTTAAATTTATCATTTTGGCTTATCTGTGCATGTCACTCCAATGCTTACATCTCAGAACCAAGTTGCTATCCCAGAACTGAGTTTTGGCAGCTACTGTCCAAGTCATTGTCTGAGAAATGTATGTGATGTACTTCTCTTGGAGACAATGGAACAGAAGTCAGGACACCTGGTTTTCCCCTTTCTACAAACAAGGTATGAGATCATGGAGAAAGTCATTTTGCCAATGAATCCTTATGCCAAAGCATGAAAGCTATGTTTTGACAGTATCCCATGAGGTTTACATTGAACTCTCTACATCTGGATCCAAGCCCATGACCTTGTGTGCAGTTTGATCTGATGACCTTCAACTATCTGAGTTAACAAACGTATATGAGGACGCACCATGGGTCAGGTGAAGTGCTCAGGACAGAGGGCGTCACCAAGATGCATAAAACGTGATCCCTATCTTCAAAGAATTTCAAATTTAATGAGTACTTGAGTTGGATGTAGGAAGTAAAGGCATTTTTGTAGAGTTCTGGGTCCCACTAAAGCCATAATATTTTATTAGAATATCAAGTTTGCTTGATTTTCCGATATCTGCAGTTGAGAGCAGCAACGAAGTCTAGGATATAGATTTCCCAGTTCTAAATACAATGCTTTATCCATTGAACTTGGTTTAGGGATGATTTTGCTAAGAATAATCGATGATTATTTCCTGATGAATGTATAATGTCTTCAATGATGAATTATGCCACTGTGCTATTGACAGACTTTGTGATGATTTTATAACTTTGTCAAACTCATTTTAACATCCTGGGACACTTCCTATAACCGACCTTTCAATACCTCCTTAGCCACATACTTCCTTTAATTCCATATTTAGGTTATTATTGATGGGTAATTAAACTAAATAAAGTATTATAAAAGCAATCGTCCACACTTGTGGCTGCACTTTAGATATTTGCTATAATATAAAACTACTCTACGTAGAGATCCCTAATCTCCAGCATCTCATCCCACACTTTGCCTCCTCCTAGCTATCCACATCTCCCACTTTCTGACCCCACCTGCTTCACCATGATCTCTTATCTCATTAAATTCTTATAATAGTGATATAAAGGGATTGATGGTAGCCATGTTTTTGATGAACATAGCATAATGTATAAGCTTATCGAATCACTAAGTCATACACCTGAAACTAATATCACATTGTGTGTCAACTGTACTCAAAAAAGTTATTTTATCAGTTTCCTCCGGGCTTTCCTTCTTCCCCAATGCCCCCAATCCTTGATGATATATCATGTCAACTTAGTTTAGACCAATCGTGTTTCCTGTTCCAGAAATAAAACCTCAGGCAACGATTCACAGGGAATGACAGTAAATGGCCTTTGGTTAATAAGGGTAAATTCTGAGAGTGTATGAAGGCACCAACACTTTTTGTGACAGGAAGTAACACATTTATGTTTTATGTAGTTTCTTTTACACATTTAGCAAGTAATTTTCATTCAATTCCTACAAACTCTAAATTCAACCCTTGGCAACCCAGCAAAGGGAAATCTACCTAAAACAAAAAGAAATATGTGTCAAACAATAAGGCTTTCTCAAGAGAGAAAACTGTAGTCCTACAAAATAACAACATTGGTGGCAAGATAATTCATCTTGTACTGAATCTATATCCAAAGGATGACTCTTGTTAGAGAATACAAATTAGCTGATGTCAAAAAACTATATAAAAATTGTTAACATCTAAAACTCCCCCAAGAGAAGGGGTCTAAGTTTGGACCAGAGGACTTCCTTCCAAACATGTGACCACACAGGCACAAAAAACAAAGTTGTGTGATTGATATTTATTTGGATTATAGAGGCTTTGACAAAGAGCAGCACTGAAGGGAAAATCAGACTTTGGACGAAGTATCTTTACAGTAAATACTGACTGATGCATTGCCTGGAAAATCCAAAGCAGCCTTTGAATCTTATCTAGTAATGAAGTTAGTACGGGGGAAAACCACCAAATATAGGGATGTAAAGAGAAAAAGTGACTAAGCGTGTGTCTAAAGAGAGAGAAAAAGAGAGAGAGAGAGAGAATTATTCTCTTTCAGCACAACAAGTCCTTTGTATTATCTGGTTTTAAGTTTTGCAAATATTTCTTTTATATCTTGAGTTTGGTTCTGTTCCTCCTCTTTTCACCCTTTCATGTAAGAAGGATGGTTTTCTGTTCCTTGGATCTCTTATCAGGTCTCATACTTATCATGGTTTCTAGTAATCATTTTTTTTTTTTTTCAGTTCCAAGTGGAATCCACTGAAACCTATCTTCCACGTGATTTATTTACATTTTTAAGGAAGGGAGCCTGATCTTTACTGTTTTCAGTGTTCCTGTCTGTTTCACTGTCATAATTCCCTTAATTCCTTTAATGTTGCTGGGGTTCCTTAACCCATTCCCGTGAAGATGAACCTAGAGGTAGCAGAACTGCTGAGATTGTGGAGGGGGAGAACACATAACAAATACCAGGCATCTTGACATGAAGATAAAGGCAGGACATGAAGAGATTAAGATTTTCAGATGGAAAGAACGATTGAACAAAAACCTAGAGATATAATAGCATCTTTGAGTGAAGGTAAGGCCAATTGTACCTATAATGTTAGGTGTATGAAGAGAAATAATAGACATAAGAAGAGAAAGATCTGGGGCCAGATTGTGAAGATAATGTAACACAACTTGAATACCAAATATGGTGAAAAATGAGAGCATAGATCTAAAGTAGACTCTGTGGATAGTCTATATGGTGGAAAGAACAAATGATGGGCTCCAAAAGCTGGGTGATTCTACCCTAATTCACCCCCACCCCGCCCAGTTCCTCAATACAACAAAATGCATGCTTCCTCATATAAAGTTACAAACCACCAGGATCTGTGCAAGAATTGGATTGTTATCACCACATAGGGGTAGCCTTCAAGCTACAAGTTGCCAAATTTCCAGAGGTCCTTTTAAGGAATGCTGATAACCTGCATTTCTAAGAGATCACAGTATTTTCTAGTCTAAACAAGCAGACAAAAAAAAGCTGAGGTTTCCTGAGACCTCAGCTGGGGTTTCCTGAGACCCCAACATTCCTTCTCTAACCAGTGGGTTATACTTCACGTTGCTTTGTTCTTTTAGTACTGACGTCTTCAGAAAGACCAAGAAGTATACTTTTTCTTTTTATTTGAAGCTTCATTGGAAACCATCATTCATGCTTATCAGATATCACATTTCAAAGATTTCCAATGTCCTGGTGTGAAACACCTTACAGTTGACACATAACAAAGGCAATAACTTTGATACTATCCTAGGTCTTCCTCATTGGGAATTTGTTTCTGACTTTAAGTCTTTGCAGCCCTTAAACCTGAGTTCAGACTCCAGCAAAAATAGGTACAAACTTAAGAGAAAATGATCCCTGCGCTCATCCCCTTTCATGGAAACTTTCTAAGGTATAAAAATAAAACGAGCCAATAGCATTATAGAAAATGTGATATCCAAATAGAATTGTTTATAAATAGAATGTTTTACAAAGTTTCCATGAGGCATCAGCTGTCCTTTAACCCTCTGCTTGCTGACATTTTCCAGCCCACTAGCTAAATTAAGGTCTAGGAAAAAACTACCTATGCATTGTATTTTTATGTGGCTGTTCATCTATTTTTATATGCTTGTGGATATATGACATCAGTTCATTACAAACATATCAAGACACCCCCACACATACCACAACACATGTACCTTTGCAGACATGAGGGGGAATAGGAACCTTGCAGGTCAATGTTGCTTGAAGAACAGTACCCAAACCAAGTCCTAATAGGACTAGGGTTAGCCAGTGGGCTTGAAGCCTGTTGTTATAGCGCCCCCTCTGTTTGCACTCAAAAGTGTCCCCATCAGTTGATAAATTCTGTGACCACCCCAAGTGTGAGATAAGTTATTGGTTATTCGTCTTTACTATAGTACTCAGGGGAAGCTAGCTCACAAATATGGAACAAACTGACAGAGACACATAACGATCAGTTAAAACCAGATTTCAGGACAAACGGAATTATAGAGATTGTGTTTGTCTGCCTAAAGGGCTGTATCATTATTTCAAAATTAGCTATGCTATTTCCTTCTTTCTCTGTCCTGCGTCTTTCTCTCTTTGACACACAAATACATACACATTCCAGCTAGAGTGTAATGTGTTACACAACAATGATTTGGCTTGTGTAAGTATAGGCTATAAATGTAAGAAACCTAGATATAGGGAAAAGAAAGCTGCTTTCTTAATATAGGAATGTCAAATGTGTTTCCAAGATCCAGACATGAACACCTTTCTTCCTTCCACTTGACAACTGACATCGAGATTCTGAATAAGTAATAGCAGTTCCAGCAATTTCCTTTTCTGGCCATGGATGTCCAAGGTAGAGAATGAATATAAGTGTAGGTGGGTTTTAAAAGCTTATTAATGCTCATTTTCCCCCTTACATTAATCAAAAATGATTCTATATATTTGTACACAAGGATAGGCTACATATATACCACAATCAAAATGCATAGGTAGTTTACATCATTTAAATTATTGTGATTTTTCAAAGACATGTAGCTTATTTATATAGTATTCATTAACTTGATGTTTTATCTTAGTCTCTACATTTGATGTAGGACCCTTAGGGAATGAGAGCATGCAGATGAAAGCTTGGTGATGGTGTGGTAAATCACCCCTGTGAATTAGGTGTCCCAATAAAATTAACTGACTCCTAAGAGAACCAGGAAAAAGCATGATTCCCAAGTCAGGAAGTCAAGTTACATGAGTGAGAATATTACACATTTTCCTTTGTAACTGCTGGTGGTAGGCAGGAGACATCCCAATCTATACACCTGAATTTAGCGAGCAGGAAATCATGGCATACACAGTGCTCACAATTGAACCAAGCAACGTTGGACAATTCAAATTTGGTTTCAGAAACCTAAAATAGAAACTTGGACAACATAAGATGTGCAAAATCTAGGCTGAGCATTTTATGAAACACATGATGTTAAAGAACACAGGTGTTGGGTTAAACAGTTAATGAGTTCAGATCCCACAGATCCAAACTTACTAACCTTGTGTCCTTGAATCCACTTTTCAACTATAGTCAATGTTCCCTATAAAATGGTTTAGAATTATTGATCTAAAGCATTTAGTACAGTGCCTGGCCTATAGTTAGGACTCAGTAAATCAGGTGAGTATTCTCTCTATTCAAAAGTGGAAAGAACCCTCCTATTTTTATTGCAACAGACCTCCTAACTTTGGTTGCTAAAGGAGTTTGTGAAACAAAGCATAACTAGAGTTTCTCACCCATTCAAGATTTCTTTTTAAAGCCAAACAAGTCAATAGATTAATACTCATTTATCTTTTAACTTCTATCTGCCATCAGGATTAAATTGGCAGATGTATTCCTCCCTTGCCCTGTTGGTAGGCAAACTGATATCTCTCTGAAACTGTTCTATTTTCTCAGACATCTGCTTTTTCTATAATCATTATAATTATATTTGCTGGGCAGATTGGGATGTGACCTTGGCTTTGGGAAAGCAGATTTCAAAATATTCATAGAGAAAAAATAAGTATGATCCCATGTTAGGGAGAGTCTTTAAAAAAAAATCTCATTTTGAAATAACAATTCCAATGAGAAAAAATTAGGGACAGAAGGATTAAACATCATAGTGGCTAGACAAATTCTGAAAAACTTTTCAGAAGATATGCCAAGCATAGGCTTATCCCATACAAAGGGGAAAAAAAGAAAAAAAAAAAGAAAAGGATAAATTTGAAAGGGTGGCCATGGAATCCAGTTGGAGAAAAGTCCAAAAATGGTCCAAAAGTTCTTTAAGAGAGTGCTAGGACTTTAAAAACATTGAGTAGAAAATAAGAACAAGGTAGGAAGAGGCCCTCGGTTTAAAGAAGCTGGTGTCTGCCTCACAGGTAACAGATGGAAGGCAGAGCAGCTAAACCTGGATTTTATTTTTGGCACTTCCAGCAAAGGAAAAAAATAAATAAAATTGAAAGTGCAGAGAGGAATTTGCAACACCTGAGATGAGGACAGAATAATCATAGCTGATCATGTTTAATTCAAGTAATTTCCTATATCTCAAATACTAATGGTAATAGTAATAACAGAAAACACAGTGGGCTCAGCATCTGACAGGCATTGTTCTAAGTGTTATTGGTTTTTTTTTTAAGATTTTATTTATTTATTTGACAGAGAGAAACACAGCCAGAGAGGGGACACAAGCAGGGGGAGTGAGAGAGGGAGATGCAGGCTTCCCATCCAGCAGGGAGCCCGATGTGGGGTTTGATCCCCGGACTCAGGGACCATGACCTGAGCCAAAGGCAGACGCTTAACGACTGAGCCCCCTAGGCACCCAAGCTCTAAGTGGTCTAATTTTTAATCCTCATTGAAACCCCATGAGGTAGTTTTATTTATTGTTATCCCCAGCTTAGACATAAGGAAATTAAAGTATAAGGAAGGTAAACAATCCCAACTCACCCAAGAAGACAAGAGTTAGAGTGTGTCAGAGCTGAGTTATGACTGAGTTGCAAATCCTAGATGCAAAAAATAGTTTCCCTCCTTTCATAAACTTTCTCAGAGGTTCCCAGCAGAATTTTCCAGAACTGGGTCTGTCTTTTTTTTTTTTTTTTCAGATTTTATTTATTTATTTGACAGAGAGAAACACGAGAGAGGGAGGAGGAGTGAGAGAGGGAGAAGCAGGCTTCCTGTCGAGCAGGGAGCCCAGTTTGGGCCTTGAACTCGAGACATCGCGATCATGACCTGAGCTGAAGGCAGATGCTCAACGACTGAGCCCCCCAGGCACCCCTAGCACTGGGTCTGTCTTAACACTTGGCAAAGAAGGTGAAACCACCATTATGGACTTGCATTAAACAGGATTTACTGTGAAGCAGGGAAAAAGCCCGGTAGCCCCAGAAGGATGTGCCCTCCCAAAGAGATGAACAAGGTCAGGAATCTGCAATAAGGAATGAGGAAAAGTATGCTCAACATCTCTACTAGCTATTTTTTCTTAATTTTGACTTTTCTGTTTTTGAAAGAGAGAACACACATGTGTGAGTTGGGGAAGAGGAGCAGAGGGAGAGGGAGAGGGAGAGGAAATTTTAAGCAGGTTTCACATTCAGCATGGAGCTGTATGCAAAGCTTGATCTCCTGATCCTAAGACCACAGTGGAACCCCAAACCCAGTGTCTGTTGGTTAACGACTGAGCCGCCCAGATGTCCCTGTACTTGCTGTTTTTATTTTTTATTTTTTATTTTTTTATTTATTTTATTATTTTTTTTAAAGATTTTATTTATTTGACAGAGAGAAACACAGCTAGAGAGGGAACACAAGCAGGGGGAGCGAGAGAGGGAGAAGCAGGCTTCCTGCTGAGCAGTGAGCCCGATATGGGGCTCAATCTAGGGACTCCAGGATCATGACCCGAGCCAAAGGCAGTGGCTTAACCAACTGAGCCACCCAGGCGCCCCTGTACTTGCTATTTTTAACAGTAAGCATTAAATTTAGTTTTCTGGAATTTAATAGAAGAAACTAAAATTGAAGTAAAACTGAAGGATTTGATCATTTCAAATAAATATTTCTTCGGTATAGAAGTTGCTAGCTTTTCTAGGACATTCCTAGTGTTAATACATATATATATGTATCTATATACATATATATATAATATTTTTTATATATAATTTTAAAAACTCTGAGATTTAGTCTTCTAAAAGTTTAAATTTTATATATTTCTATAACTTCCTAGTTTTTTTAATTTTGCATTTATTTTTTTTTATTTAAAAGATTTTATTTATTTGACAGAGAGAAACACAGCCAGAGAGGGAACACAAGCAAGGGGACTGAGAGAGGGAGAAGCAGGCTTCCCGCCAAGCAGGAAGCCCAATATGGGGTTCGATCCTGGGTCTGAGCCAAAAGCAGTCGCTTAACCAACTGAGCCACCCAGACACCCCTAATTTTGCATTTAAAAGATGATAATACTAATGAACTTATAGCAATAATCACTAGATTGTTGGATTTCATCCTCAACATATTATCCTGTAACTTCATATTGAATTCTCTTATGTATTCTATTTTCAATATTCTATTTGAGTGTCTGACTTCCTTTGGCACTGAGTTTACCTTTTTAAGTTTTTCTGGTGGGGCGTGCTATATCTCACCTCTCCTTGATTCTTCTGTTTCTCATCCAAGAGCCCTCAACAATCTTGCTCAAATATAATAAAAGTAAAAATAAAAATGGACTGTATAGAGAGCAATTTGACACATCTGTAGGGAGAAGATAGTAATATAATATTTGATTAGTTTTCAAATCAATAGGTGACATATTTTCATATTAATTTCTGGAGCTTTCTATATTTACTCTGTGGGGTTGGATTTGTTGTTTCTTGGATGAGTATAAAAAGTGTGTTTTCTGAGTTTTTGAAGGTCTAAGAATGATTTTATTCTGACCTTATGACTGTTTGGTTATTTAGCTCTGGATTAAAATTTATAGTAAAGGACCGTATATCATAGCAATGTTTAGGCAACAGTCTGTCTTTTTTTTTTTTTTTAAAGATTTTATTTATTTGGCAGAGAGA